>RJWT010032810.1:0-14050 GCA_004365215.1 Cuniculus paca | reverse complement strand
TGAAGGGCTGTCACTACATCCAGATCTGCGAGTATCCCAGAGGGTAAATTCCTTCCCCCCAACGTCTCTTCAAACTCAGTTTTCATCAAATAGAGAACGGTTCGGTGTCAATGCTATTTGCTTCTTTGTTCACACTCCCAAGTATATTAGAAAGTTTTTCTTCTTTTAAGTAACTAGAACAAAAATATCATCAAAGAGTGATACGGTGAAATGAGTTATTTTCCATTTACTTCCTTTTCATCATTAGAACATATAAAGTAAGAAAGAACATATGAAGTAAGCTAGAGTAGTAAGTTCAAAATGCTTGAATTTAAACGTTGTTTAAAGGTTAAGGGATGAAGGATTTTGTTTAAAAATATTCAAAGATAATGTATTATTATTAGAAGTTCATGTAGTCATTTCCTTATACAACTAGAATTTTTCCAGAATATAGTACTATTACATTAAAAAAATGAAAAAAGGAGTCATAAAATCATAGTCACTTTTTCCAGTATGATACAATAAATTGATTACATACATGCAAATCTCCAAATTTTATATTCAACTATTGTGTGGAAATTAATTTAACCACATAAATGTAAGCCATACTTTGTAGTTTCTTTGCCTTTTAAAAAGCTTACTTCAGTCTGCAGAATAATTTTATCTCCTCCTCTTTTGTTATTCAAATATAAGCAATTTAAATGTGTATTTTTAATTGTAAGAGACAATTATGAAGAATACAAAAAGGTAAAGAAAATTGTTTTACAGATCTCTGATTGATCAATATACATAAAATTTGAATAGTATATATGAATATGAGAAAATTATATGATTTTTATATATTTATATGAATATAAGGATGGTGAAATTAGGCTAATGATTTAAATGAAGATCAATTACTTTGCTAGTACCATGAACATCTAAGTAAATTTGTAATAATTCAGAGTTGCCTTAAAGCAGCCATTGTTTCCCTGGGAATTTATTAGGCCGAGGGGACAAAAAACAAAACAAAACAAAACATAAAGATAATGAGAAGATCGTGTTGCATTAGTGGATTTAATAGTCTGAGTTATAAATACTCTAAATGATGATATACCTCAAAGCAAAGTACTTTCAGGGTCAAAATCTATTTCAAGGTGTTCAATAGGATTACATTTAATTTACCATCTTTTAAAATTGCTCAATAGGAAAAAGAAAAGCTGTTACCTTCTATTTTACCAACTACAAATTTCATTTATTCCTAACAACAGAGCAAAATTTCCATGGCATGGTTTCTTTTCCATATTCACTTCAATGATACTAGGTGTTGATTTAGTATACATAGGAATCGTAGCACTTTATTGATGAAGAAAGAACCAGACTTAGTGGAAATACTATCATTCAGGATTTCTCCAGCAGGGAAGAAGGATTTCACTCATGCGGGGAATCACGATGCATATTTTTCTGTGAAATCTAGCACAAGTATATTGTAATTATTACGTTGTACTTAACACTAGGAAAACTCACCTATAGGTTAGTACATTTCAGAGTTGATCATGTTATGGTAGTTTAAAAGTCTGTTTTGTTATGAAAGATGGTAAATCTACTTGCTCTAACGTCCCAACATATGATACTGAAAATGATCCTAATAATTGCCCCATTAATAAAGAATAACTTTTAATTCATAGAACATGTTCATACGTGGTTCCATTCCTTGATTATCACAAAACTCTGTGACAGGAAAATATTTCTACCATTTTAAATGAAAAAGTTAATGCAGGGTCTAATCTGGCCGTAGTCACTCATCGAGTAATGTAATATTCATTCATTAACACGTAGACCTCAAATGCATGCCACTTTATTTGCAATTGTTGGCATCTGCTGTCACATAGAATGGAAGAAAATCACAATTTCACCTGATACACTAAGGGAATGTGTGTAAATAAATTATATCTATCTTAAAAGTAGAAATATATGCGAATTTTTATTAACTCAATCGTTATTTTAAGAGTTGATAAGGTCTGAGCCGATACAACTGTATGTATGACTAACTTTCTTTACTTCTCTTGACACAAGTTCCTTTTCCAATGAGGATCACAGTGACCTTAATCAACACTACTCCATAAACCAATACTTTTCTCCTGGGATTCTTCTGTTTACAATATATGACAGTTGATTCAATTGCTAATAACACGAGGCATTCTGAGAACTGTTCCTTTCTTAGTCTGCTTATTGGAAATATTATTTGCTCATCATTTTTTGTTATTAACTCCGTTTGTATTTGGTGTTCTTTAATTTTGAGTTCCTTTTCACTTTATGTTCTAATAATTTCTTCAAGTTTTTCAGTCAGTGTTATGTAATTAACATGTTTTCATCTCAGACTTTTGAGGACTAGAATTCCTCTTCACCCTCTGTGTTATTCCATCATCTGAATTCCAGCTAGGTACTCTTCAGTGTCTGCTTTTCTTTACTGTTCACAGTACTCAAGAGCAGTGACCCTCTCTTACTTCTTGCTTTTTCTCATTTCCACATAGCCAATAACTTCCCAGTTACCAAAGCAAATGAACAATTTACTTATTTTGTCTTTCTGCAACTTTCTCCTGAGCTTGACACCACTGACTATCCTAACTTTGAGTCTCTGCCTCAGTTTTATTTTCATAATACTATTTCTGAGACCACTTCATTTCTGTCCCACGTTTGTTTGTGTCACTTTTGAGGTCTTTTTCATTCCTCTATGTTCTTGGTTTCCATACACAGTGAGCTTCTTTGTTACTCTACATTTCCTCATTCTTCCTGTTTTCAGACTTTTCCTCTTTCTCTAGGTGGTAATACTGAGATATTGATGATTCCCAAACAGATAGCTCAGGTTCAGAGTTCTCCTCCAAGCTTTGCATTCATACATCCAGCTTGCCCCTAAACATTTGCTTTTAAAAACCTGTCCTAATTATTGTAAAATAGAAGTAATTACCATCTACCCTGAGCTGATGCCACTTTGCCTTAGTAGGCATTACCAATATTTACTCATATTTTCACCTTGGTAGATGTATTTGATCCCTTTCTGTCTTTCACCAATCAAACAGTCAATTAATCAATCAATAAATATGACTGATGTTACCTTTCCATATGGGTAATTCAGATCCCCATCATGTTATCTGGGCTACTACTTAGTGGCACACTGCATTACAGAACCCAGTAGATTAGATTCTTAGTATGACTGTAAAACAGTTAAAAAGAATGATATTTATCTCCATACTGTTGTTAAGAAAAGGAAATCCGATGTGAGCAAAGCAAATGTTTCTAAAGCTAGGCAACTTTTAAACTATTTAATGTACTGACTAAGCTGAAAAATTTAAGGCAAACAATGCACGTTTTCTTGTGCTACAGACACTTTGTCAATGGGCTGATTTTACAGTATTTGAAAAATAATGCCAGGAATAAAAACAAACCTTCCTAGAAATTACAAAGTCCAATCTTTTCACCATTGTCCTGGATAACTGTCCATCTCTACTTACTTTTAAATGTACTTTTCTCAAATTAATCTAGACAAAACTGCAGAATGACTTAGTGAGAAGGGTCAGATACTCATATCCCAAAGGTACAAATTATAAGTCACTAAATTTTACATTAAGTAGTCTGTAGTAGAAACTATCTAGTGCAAAGAAAGACATTAATAATAAACTATGCGACTAATTGCAGATGATCAAAAGTGAAAATTTGCTTATTAAATTATCTTTGGAGCAACTGCGGTGAGACTAAAGCACTCAATTTTGCATGTTTGGTAAATATAATGAAGACAGGAAAACAATCACCTCTCGTGTCTTCTAGCACTAACATATTCTGTCTACAGTTATTACTTCTTAAATTCCAGGGGAAATTAAAAAGTGAATGATGATAGACTGAATATAAGTATTTGTGAATAAACTCAACAAATGCCTGAAAGTAATAAAGTTTGTGTTTCCTAAATAGCTAAACTTGATAAACAAAGGAAATGATGTCACTACAAGTATGTACCACTCGCTATGCCTAATTGCAGAGTAGATTTCAGAAATGATTTTCTGGCTAACTTTAAAGACCCTATGTTTCTTATCATTTAATTCCCCTTCTGTCTAAGCACAGCGGAAACTCATTAGACACGTCATAGAGATGTGAAACAATATGAAATATTGTGGGCACGTATTTACAGTGTGTCATTTAACATTCTCCACTTAAAAGAAAACAAATCAGTGGCTAGTCCCCCTTTTGGAGACTAAGTAGGAACATTTTAATAATAACAAATGTGTATAACATTAAAGATAAAATTTATTCATTGGGAGAAATCACCAAATTAACATGAGCTGAATGATATTTCTAGCCATACAAATGGAAGTTGATAATATATTGTTTATTTGATAAATCAGTAAATTTTATACTCTAATACTTTATACTGAGCTTTTTGTCTATATTCTGGTTGACATTGTTCTGTAATTTTCTTTCATTGCAAAGTTTTTGTAGTAGAATAATCTAGCCTCAGAATGAATTGGAAATTATTCACTTTTCCTGGTTTCAGTAAATAGTTATTATTCTTTCCTTAAATGTTTAATAGCCTTTCTCAGTAAAGTCATCTTGTCTGGGAATTTTCTTTTCAAAGAGGTTAATACATATTTATATTATTTATGGCAAATAGGGATATTCTGGTTCTCAGTTTCTTCTGAGTGTCCATTCATTGTGTCTTGATGGCTCAACAAGGATTCGAAACCTAGCAGTCTTTCTATAGTATGTGTAAGAATTACAGTTTTAGTTTATAGCAATTTAAAAGTTGCTGACATGTTCTGATCTTCAACATATAGAAGCATAGGAAAATAAAGAAGAAGATACTTGGAGTTCAGATTTGGCATATTCAAAATTTTATCCCAACAAATGTTTATTTTTAAGACCTAAATTTGGAGAACTGGTTTGAGATGTAACTCAGGGATAGAGCACTTGCCTAGGATTTGCAAGCTCCTGAATTTGATCTGCAGAAAAATAAAAAAAGGTGAAAGGAAGGAAGGAAAGAAAGAAGGAAGAAAGGAAGGAAGAAAGAGGGAGGAAAACACTGTCTTTGTATTGAGAATTAATGTGATATCCCCTGACCTTGCTTAGTCTGTAATTGATACACTGTAACAATCAAATTAAATGAGAAAATATTTCATTATCTTTGAAACAAGGAACAAACATTTCCATATGTTTTCTGTTTTCTAATTGAATGAGTTCTTTCTATTACTATATTGAAAGAGATCACTATAAGTATACAGGAAATTCATAATTCATAATTCTTTTTCTTCAGTTGCTCAACTGACAAATATTAATGGAACAATTCATATGTAGATTTATTGGGAATTTACTATGGGATAAGACAAGTTCACTGTTCTCTTGTTCATGATAAGGAGACTTACGCATTCAAGTAAAAAATGTTTCAATAAAAACATGATTGGTGCAGAGTGAAGAATATGAAATAAGGCATGTACCAAGGAGTGTGTGGAGAATTTTTTTTGATTCAGCTATAGAAAAAATATTTATGTTGATCAGCTGAGCTGAGAACTGAAGAGAACAACCAGCTGAGAATGCAAAAGTCATTCACTTATTTGTAGATTTATCAACTACCAAATTTACATGAAGTTTTCCAAAACTGGTTTTTAAACACATTTGTTTATGTATCATTAAGAAGTTAGAAAAGATTCTCTTGAACTATTATTTTTCCAGAATTAAAAGGTCCATTATGAGACAAGTTTAATTCAATTTAATTTTTATTTTAAAGATAATGAAACCTAACAAAACAAAACAGAATAAATCCAATCAAAACAGAGTGGTGAAATTGGTACATAACATCAAAGCAGGATAATAGGAAAACAGCAACAGCTACCATAATATAGCTTATCTTCACTGTAGTTCTCCATTTCATCAGACATAGCAAAATCAGACCAAAACAAAACAGAATAAAACCAATCAAAATGGAATATTGAGTAAAGCAAAAAACAAAAAAATTATTAAGAATAAAACAAAACAGCGAGAACAGTATTAGACTTCAAAAACAAGGTAGAAAAAAATTCCCCATATTTGCCACATTGCATACTGTTGTCCTACCTATAGATGCCCAGACTGCCAACCACAGGCCTCTTAATTCAACCAAACACTACAAGTCTTCAGTTGGTTTTTGTACCTCTGCTGCTATCAACTCAGGCTGAGCTCCAAACCAGCTGATGGCTTATGGGGTGAGGGTTTGGTGAATCTCAGCCTGCATGCCAGTAGGCTCACAGGATGTGCTGACTTTTCTCTTCCTGGGCACTGCATGGTCTACAGGCTTACCAGAAAGCCTGGCTGGTTGGCTTGTTATTCAGCTCCTCCCAGTCCCAGCATGGCCGATTCTTGGGAGTCACTGTCTGCCTTTTCCTTTCCTGGGCCCTGTATGGTGTGCTTGACAAGTTTAATTTTAAAATAATGATAATTTCTACTTCCATTAATGGAAAATTCTGAAAAGCTTTTTTCAGAATACATGTGTAGTTATTAACATACGTGAATTGTGAGATTCACTTTATTCCTTTAATACTGTATAGGTGAACTTCAGGTACCTCATACTGTATGAGAAAATTATGTTCACTAAAGCTAATTATGATACTTTAATTATAGTGCAAGCAATGGGTCCTACATTGTGAGATCCACTCCAGATATTTTATTTCCTTTGCTGAATTGTTTCCTCTGAATCTTTCCGCAAGTTGGCGTTATCAGTCCACTTGGCAAATTGTGAAACTGAGGCTCAGAGGAGCTCCAGTTAGAAGTTAGAAGATGGGATGGAGGGCAACATTCAAAATTTAACTACATATTTGAAGGATTGCACACACAATTCTCATTCCTTGATTCTAGGAATCAGGGACTTAGTCAAGATCCCCAATCTCTCAAATGAGTGTATGGCAAAGGCTTAAATAAATGAGACAAGTGGTATGATTTTAGGGCTCCAGGAGGGTCAAGACCCTCTAACAGAGTTTGAGACTCTGGGGGCTGAGACAAAGAGCTTCTCTGGGTGGCCCACGTTTATTAGGTCTTCAAAAAGAAGGAGATGGGATACTGAGGAAAGGGTGGGATCTTGGGAGTGGTTCAAGGACTTTTCTAAGTAACATTACGTTAATTTAGGAGAAGTATCTTAGGAGAAAATCTTCAGGTGGCATTTCACTACAGGAGTGAAATGCCTGCAGCTACAGTCTTTATTTAGTTATTTGGAGTTGGAGCCAGGTGTCCTCAGCTGTGGCCTTATCTTGCCCTTTGAGGCGTCTCTTTGTTCTCAGGTCAGCCATGCCCAGGCCATGCCACAGCCCTGCACCTGTGTTCAATTTCCAGCTTCAAAGGCTTCCAACACTAGTTGTCCTTAAAGATGGATAATTATGTTTCAACATAGTTTGATTGAAAAGAGAGGTTAGCAGGAATTATGTGGCTACTGCTCTATTCCCCTCCTCCCCAGGTCATATGAGCATCAATGTTAGAATCAGTATTATGAGTGTTTACATAAACTCTCATTGCACAGAACCTTAGTTTGGCAGGGTAATCACTTTTATTTTATTTTTTGAATTTTTTAACTTAAATTTATTGGTACAATTTTGGTATGCATAATGACCATGTTCATTATAAGGATTTTTAAAATTTAATTTAATTTAAATTTTTTAAATAGGATAAAAACCAAGCAAAATGAAACAGAATAAAGTCTGTTCAAAAGAAAACATTGTGAGTGATACAGGACTTCAAAACAAGGTAATACGAAATCAACAATGTCTACCATAGTGCCTCCTGTTATCTTCAAAATAGGTGCCTATACCATAAGACATAATAAAATCAAATAAAGCAGAATGGAATAAAACCAATTGAAACAAAACAATGAAAGAGATGCAGGACTTCAAAACAAGATAACAGGAAATCATTATAAGGAATTTTTGACTACACATGATATAATTACCTTTATTTTATTTTATTTTATTTTATTTTATTTTATTTTATTTTTTGGATTGGGGTATATCTATTATAGAACAGGCTCCTCTAGGTGGGTATAAAGCACCTCCAAGTCCTTTGAGTTTTAAGATGTTGCTAGTAGTTCTCAGGTGAAAATTTTTGTTGTGAAATTTTTATGTTTATGGCTAGGCATAATGAGGTATCTAATCCCAGTTTGAGTCTTAGCTTTCGTATGTTCAGGTTTATTAAGATTACTTTCATTTATGTTTCATATTTCATCTGAAGTTTTTTATGACCTAGATGGAATTTAGTCTTATTTTTCTTTTTTTTCTAAAACACTATTAATGCTGAAGTTTATTAGTTTGGGTTAATCATATGACCGTGGTGGCTGGCACGAAATTTACCAACCCTGTGTTTGTTGCATAACTTAGTCAAACTTTCATTTATTGCTTCATATTTATTATTGCTGTTTCTTGTGGGGGTGTGGTGAAGTAAGGTGTTGTGAGCTACCATTAAGTATGCTTGATACGTGCTCCTTTTGATCTTTTTGAGTTAGAGGGCATTCTCACCAGTATGATGACTCTTGTGTGTATAATTTTGCTAACAACCAATGAAAAGGTCAGGACCAAACTTATTGTTTATGGAGTGGTATAACTAGTCTAGGCATTGTCAGTGCCTTGCTTTATGCATAAGCTATGTTAACTTGGGAGAAGGGGGTTAAACACAGTAGTGAAGGTTCATAGGATGGGAATTAGTGGTTGAGTAAGAATGGGGGGAGAGGAAATTAGAGGTGGTAGCGGGGGTAGAGGTGAAATAGTGGGAGATGAACTAACATAGGGGTGAAAAGATTTTTGAAACACTATGAAATAGGTTTTGGAAAAAAGTTGATTATTGGTCTTAGTATATGTAATTCTTGTTTTTGGGGTTTGGCAACATAGAAGTACACATTGTATAGGTGACTCGATTGTATAATAGGCTGGTGTATCAATGGGGGCTAGGGGGGGTTGTTAATAGATACTAGTTGTCTAGAATTGTGCATATGTGTATGTGTGTGCATATGTGTATGCATATGAATAAGTATATGGCTATGTCCTTAAAACTTTAAAAGAAATCTCAATGGAAACAGGATTATGTGAAGTAAGAATTCTTCATGTTAAGTTCAGCTACAATTGAATTGACTGAGACCATGTCTGGCAGCAATGGTGAGTCACAGCATTTCAAAAATTAAAAAATACCAAATGCATGAAACCACAGTTATGCTGGTCATGGGCTGATTAGGAATTAGTTCATCGAGATGTCTTATTTAAGGGGAACGAGTGGGCAATCTTAATGTTATGGCCCTGAAGTAAGAACCAGATGTCTATTGAAAGTCATTAAATAGAAAACCCCACAGATAATGGGCCTGGGGAGAGCAGAGGGAATCCTGTCTAGCGAGTTGATGGTTTCACAGATGTTAGATTAAAAGGTTGATTGTTGGAGAGGGATAGGCCTATTGACAAGCAAAGATTTGACTTAATGGTGTATATCCGAGGATGGATCAAAATTCAGAAATCAAACTCAGGACCTCATACTTGCCAGACAAGCACTGCACCATTGAGCTAAATCCTCAGCCCAATTACCTTTATTTTAAAATAAAATCTCATATTAGTACACGTCCCCATAGCACTTTTGAATTTACAATGTTTTTAAAGCCAGTTTTTATTGCAAGTCTCAGAATAACCCCATGAAGTTATTACAGGTTAGGATATCTTTTGTCTAAGAATGATTTGAACCAGGATGGTTTCAGATTTTGGATTTGTTTCAAATTTTGGAATATTTGCATACTCAAAATGAAGTATTTGAGGGATTTATTGTGGGACTGAAGCATGAACACTAAACTCACTTATGTTTCATATATACTTTATACATCTACCCAAGGCAAAATTTTTTATTTTACTAATTTTCATGCATGAAACAAATTTTCATGACATAGGATTTTCCACTCAAGACATTCAACAAGTTTTGGAGTTTGGAGAATTTTTATTTTCCAATCTTTGGACTAAGAGTGTTCTAACTGTATTAATTACTGTTTCCTATTTTACAAATGACACCACTGTAACTTAAGTAGAATACTTTGCTTAAGGTCTTACAAACAAAACATGACAGCTTAGTTTTAAAGACTACCTCCTGATGGCAGCTTAGTTTTAATTCTCTTCTAAGAGTTTTATTAGGGCTCTCCCCAATGCATCACACTTCTATTTGGAAAATATGGGCTACTTTTCAATCCAAAGTTCATTGGAAGGGAATGAGGAAAGGATGGAAATCAGAGGAAAACAGACATGTAAGTGTGCTTGGAGATCTTACAGGATAATTTATATATGTTTTCTTACCTAAATCCCATATGTACATGTTTAGCAACACACACTTTGAAAAAGCAAAACAAACAACCAAAAACCTACAAAGTTATCTTTGTCCTTTTGGCATTCATAAGTTTACAGTAACAAAGCTTTGAAAATTCTTTGAATGTATCTTGTGAATCTAGCCTTTCCTTTCTATTTCTCTTGTTTTTTCTTCTAATTTCAAGCATCATTTATGCATTAGCCATAATCAGCCAAGGAAAAGGGTAAGTTGTTGAGTTTTTTGTATGTTTAGTTTATGGCTCTGTGAGGGAAGTGAATGGGGATATGTGGTAATTGTTGAGCATATGAATTTTTCAATTGAATAAGCAGAGCATGTAAAACAATTGCCACAAGTTTTTCCCATTTGGATTTGATATTGTAAACAATACATTTTCTGACAATATATTCTGAGTGATCAGCACACAAATATTAGGGAAAGTTTTAATAGGTTAACAGAGAATCTTGGGACAATATAGGTCTAGTTAAACAAACAACATGAGGTTAGTGTTCCAGATGACAGATTGAGGACAGTGATATACTTCTTTATCTTAAGGTACTCTTAAAGTTAAAATGTTCATAATATTAATTGTAAGAAAAACATAAGTAAGAGTATAGACAGTCAATTGAATAAAACTCTAAAACCTCTGAAATTAATTTAGTGTTGGTTGATGATAATGCATAGTAGTCTATAAAACATGCAGAGAGAACTTCAACCAACATGAAGTCAGATTTTCTCAAAAGATACATGTGGGTCTGACCTGCTCTAGTCATCATAGAACCTGCTGCTTCCAAAAAGTGCCTTATTTACTCTTTGTGTGTGAGTTTGTTTGTTTCTTGCTTCTTTTATGCACTTAGTATCTCTTGGCATTACTGAACTTCTTTTAGTATGTTTCTTTGCTAGTAGCAATAGAATCTCTCTATTAAGTGCTTAGTGAACTAGTTGGAGGTATCAAAGTAGTTATCAAATAAGTTATAGAAAAGTTATTTAACCAAAACAGAAAACTCCATTTATTACTGAGCACTTACCAGTCCTATAATTTTAAAGTGACGCATTGAAAGATACAGTCCATGATGAATAAAAGAGGTTTAAAAGAGTCAAGCATAAATAGTTTAATAAAAACAATGTTGGACTTTAACAGAGAGTGGGAGGAAGGAAGGGATGAGAAGAGGATAATGAAAGAATTGAAGTGTGTGATGTACACGGATGAACTCCCTATAAGGAATATAGTTATTATGTGCTACAAGCATTGAGCTGTACAAATTTAAGACAATAATATCAAGCCTTAAAAAAGAACATTTTTAAAGAAGAACGTTCTTAAAAAAGAATCTTTTTCCTTTCCTACTATGTGTCTCTCAGTAAACCAATTTATTTTGGTGTGAAGAAATTTGAAATCAATAAAAACTATCTATTTAGTGATGAATCTTTGCAAGGATAGATTTCCATTTTCAGCTATGTGTAAGGTCATAGAGAGCATATTGCAGGCATAAATCGTACTGTCATCAATAGGTTTAAATTTGGGAAATCTTGACAAAGCAAGCAATCCAGTGAAGAATAAATAATCACACCTTCACAGAAGCAAACTTTTTCTTACTTAGCTGTTTGTTCTCAGGCTCCAATTATTCTCCCACTCTTTTTTCCTCCTGTCAAAAATCATTTAATTGGCGATCTTCCCCTAGCTTTTCTGCTAGAAAAGAAACAATATGTATAGTGCTTACCTTTCAAATTTTTATCCACAAAGAATTCTATTAATAACATTGAAAGAGCTCACTCTACACAGGAAATAATAAAGATGCAGTCCCATATAATCTGATTTCTCCTGGAACAGTCAAGAAGGAAAAAGAAGGCCAGATGGTAGGAATGGAAGGATCAACTGGAGAACAGTTAACTACGTAAGAAAACTAGCAGAAGCAGCCAGGGCTGTATACATTACAAATGTGCAAAAGCTGGAGCAAAATTTCACCTTGTGCAAGGCGAAAATCTCTTAGGGAAATTAGAAAGGAGAGACACAATTTGGTGTAATTTAAAACAATGATACTTCTTTGGACAGGAGACTTAGGTTGATGACAAATTTGAAGAAAAGAGACTATTAAGAAGCTATAGCAACATCTCAGATAATAGATAATGTTATAGTTTGTGTGTAGATGGCCCCCCAATCCTCATGTAGTCATGGAAGTGGCTGAATCTAACATTTATGATTGATTCATTGTGCAGCCCTGGGATTGGTGATGTGAGTCCTGCACCCACCCAGGGGTGAACCAACATACAATGTAAGGTCAGGATAGGGGCATGTCTTTCCTTTTTTGCACAGTTCGCTCTTGCTGCTTGCAGCTGCCATGAATGGCTGCCCCTCAGCCATGCCACCCTGCCTTGGAGCTAGCTAAGTATGGACTGAAACCCCCAAAACTATAAGAAATAAATCTCTCCTTCCTTCACTTTAGGCATCAGGTATTTTGTCTCAACAATGAGAGAAAAATAATCAAGATAGAATTTGGTCCCAGGAGTGGGGTCGTTGCTGTGACTGTACCTGACCATGTGGTTCAAGAGCCTCTGGGAATGACTTGTGGGAAGAGTTTGGAAAGGTTCCGAGATGTCACCTGTATTCGTACAGCTGAAACAGCTTAGGCTGTTCTATAGGGGAGATTCTGGTCACAGCTCAGGGGACCAGAAGGCTAATAGCCTGCTGATAAAGACCAGGCTTGGGAGATTTCTACTGGGAAGAAGGACTGCATTGGTTGTTGGACTCCACAGGATGTGTCTTACAGCTTGGCAGAAAGTTGGTCTTCATTTTGCTCGTGTCCAGAGACTTTGCCTGAGACTGAGATTAAGAGTGATGGCCTGATTAATCTGGCAAAGGAAATTTCAAGGCAGTCAAATGTTGAGGCAGTGGCATGACTATAGTTGGGGGCTTTTAGCCAGATTTATGTTGGCAATCAAGAACAAAGAACCCAGCATGATGATTTAAAACATTGTGAGTTTGGCCAGAAAGGAAGTGCCAGTAAAACTATGGACTGTAAATACAGAGCTGAAACCTTGATTGCTGAGAAGGAACAGAATACAAAAGACAGCCTACAGGCATCACAGGAAGAGGCAGCAGGTCCCCACACTTTGCAGCCTCAAAGATACAAAAGTAAAAGACTTTGCCTGGGGAAGAAAACTGTAGAGCGCCACATTCCAGAATAGCGACAGAGGCCATACAAGGTTCCAAAATGGTGACAACAAAGAGAATCTGTTCCTCGTGTTCAGGTTCCAAGTGCCCAGCAATCCAGGCACTTGACCTCTATGGCCAAGAAAGGGGAAAGCCAGGCTACTTCTCCAGCCAGCAGCAGACCTTGGCAGCATCTGTGTGGTGCTGGTTTTAGGTGCATGGAGAATGCATGCATTCTGAGGTTAAAAAGGCTTCCACCCTGATTTCAGAGGGCCCAGGAGGCCAGGTAGCATGCCCCTGAGAGGACAGAGTGTGAAGCTGTGAGTGTGAAGCCAAAGTGGAGACCCCAGAAGTTTGAAAAAGCTAGCAGCATGGATCATCTAAGGACAGCTGCAAAAATTGAGTACAGTGAGTCTAAGAGAGAAGCTGTGGGAACTAAAACCACTAAAAGTGCTGTGGTGGTGGAGCCGCACAAAACCTTTGGAGCTCACAATTTGCCACAGATTGCTTCAGATGCTGGACATACAGCTATAGGACTTAACATTTACCCTGCTGGATTTTGGACTTGTTTTGGTCTCAATGCTTTGTATTGCCCTGCTTGTAACTTTTGGAATGATA
>RJWT010032809.1:0-14036 GCA_004365215.1 Cuniculus paca | reverse complement strand
TGTTGAGAAGTCTGCTGTGATTCTGATGGGTTTTCCTTTATAGGTGATCTGTTTCTTTTCTCTAACAGCTTTTAATATTCTGTTCTTGAGTTGAATTTCTGGGATCTTGATTATTATATGTCTGGGTGTAGATTTGTTTTGGTTATGGCTAGCTGGAGTTCTATATGCCTCACTTATTTGAATGTCATATTCTTTTTTTTATGCTTGGGAGGTTTTGATAAATTATATCTGTAAATAAGGTCCTGATGTCATTTGTCTTGACCCCTGCTTCTTCGCTCACATATTTATTTCTTAAATTATGCATCTTTGAGTTGTCCACCAGTTGTTGAATTGTTACTTCCTGAGACCTCGTTATTTTTAAGAGATCTTTCCTTTCACGATCATAGGCTGCAACCCTGTCTTCAAGCTTTGAAAGTCTTTCTTTAATTTCCTTCATGTCAACTTGCCAGCTTTTGAATGAATGTTTAATATTCTGGATATCTCTTTGAATCTGTTTCATGCATTCTAAATCTCTCTTATGCTGTTCATTCATGGTTTCCCTCATTTTCCTATTCTCCTCTATTTTTTTTATCTGTGACTTCTTTAGAGATGCTTAGTATTTCTTTTATTATGGTTTTCATTTCTTGTTTTACTTGGGATAGAATTTCTGTTCTAATTTCTCTTATAGCTTCCTGAAGTTGTTTCTTCACTGCAGTTGACATCACTTCAGACATTTCATGTGTGCAATTCTCGATCTCCATGTTTTCCTCTTGTGGAATTGTGCTGCTTGGGTTGGATGCCAGAGATTGCCCTCTTCTTCTTCATCTTGGCATATTTTTTATTTTTTCCACCCTGGAGTAGTGTGGTCCCAGGCACCCCAGCACTGGCCACAACTTCTCTGAAGCTAGACTGTTTGTGTTTTCTGGCCAGTGCTGGCTATGTATATCCAATGTTGGGCGCCTGTGTCTCTGTATTGAGCTACACACTGAACCACCCGGGGCTTGCAGGGGAACAGACCTGGTCAGGCCCTGTGAATCTAAGCTGTTTAGGAACCTACACGATATTGGCTGAAATGTGCACGGGAATGGATATCCAATCAATCAGCTTCCACAGGTCCGCCCTCAACCTGGAGCTCCCAAATGACTGGTTTTTCTGGCCTCAGTGGAAGCAACTTCCATGGGTCTGCCCACAACCTGGTGCTGATGCCAGAAGTGGTTAGCAGTCTTGGCCCCCAGCGACGTAACCTGCCCAACTCCAAGATGGAGCCTGGCCTATCACTCTCTCCTTTGGGGCGGGGGTGTGTGTGTGTGGAATTCCAAGCACTCACCAACAGCCAGTGCAGATCTCCGCATCTGCAGATCTCCGTGTCCGCCACTCTCCTTCACTCCCGTGCCTCTCCGCAAAGACCTTGGGGGTTGACCGCAGCTGCAACCATGACTGCAACCATGACTGCACATCTCCAGGCTCAGCAGGTCTTCTGGCAGGGTGAATCTGGCTCCAGGCTGAGGCGCTGCCAGCCACCACCTTCTTCTTTGTTTTAATTCTTTTTTTTCTTCTTCTCTTTGTGGGCTTCAATTCATATTTTAGATTCTTCCTTGGTCCAGGGGACCCACTTGCTTCCTTCTTGTCCTCTCCATGATGTTATATTCCAGCATCTGAACTGTTTCTCTCAGAGAGACTGTTTACTATGCTGCTTACTGTTTCGCCATCTTTAGCTCCTCCTGGGGATTTTATATCTTACTGCATCTTTCAGTTTCTTACAGCAGGGAGACAATATGATGTTTACACATAAGAACTTGATTTACTTCACTTATGAGTATGGTCTCAAGTCACATCCATTTACCTATAAGAACCTCAATGTGGCTGACTGGGCGTGGTGGCTCATGCCTGTAATCCCAGCACTTGGGAGGCTGAGACAGGTGGATCGTTGTGAGTTCAAGACCAGCCTGGGCTACAAAGTGAGCTCAAGGCCAGCCTGAATGGCATAGTGAGACCCTGTCTCAAAAACAGGGCTGAGGATCTAGCTCAGCGGTCTAAGTGCCTGCCCAGCAAGTGTGAGGTTGTGAGTTCAATCCCCGGTGGCACACACACACAAAAAAACAAAAAAACAAAAAAACCAAAAAACCTCAATGTGATCCTTCTTTATAGCTGAGAAGTACTCCATTGTATAAAAGTACCACATCTTTTTTATCCACTCCTCAGTTGATGGGCATTTGGGTTGTTTCCAAGATTTGACTATTACAAATTGTGCTGCTATAAACATGGGTGCACATATGTCACTGTGGTATGATGATTTCACTTCTTCTGGGAATATGCCCAGAAGAAGGATAGCTGGGTCAAATAGGACCTCCAATCCTAGCTTTTTGAGGAATCTGCAGACTGATTTCCACAGTGGTTGCACCAGTCTACACTCCCACCAACTGTGGAGAAGGGTTCCTTTTTCCCCACAGCCTCTCCAGCATTTGTTATTGGTGGTTTTCTTGATCTTGGCCATTCTTTCTGGAGTTAGAGGGAAATCTCAGGATTGTTTTAATTTGCATCTCTCTAATGACCAATGATGCTGAATATTTTTTCATGTATTTATTTGCCATTTGTATTTCTTCAACTGAGAAGTGTGTTTTCATCTCAGATGCCTATTTTTGGATCAGGTTTTTGAATTTTGAAGGCCTGATTTTTTTATTCTTTGTATGTTCTAGATAGAAGATGTTTGTTTGAAGGACAGTTGACTAAGATTTTTTTCCCAATTGGTGGGTTTTCTTTTCACTCTGTTGGAGATTTCTTTTGACATGCAAAAACTTTTTAATAAGACGAGATCCCAGTTGTTGATTCTGGGAAGTGTTTCCCATGCAGTTTGACTTTTATTCATGAATACTCCACCTATCCCTATGTCTTCAAGATTTCTACCTACTTTGTTTTCCAGCATGTTTAGTGTTTCTGTTTTAATATTTAGATCTTTGATCTATTTTGACGTTAGTGCATAGTGATAGGCTTGGGTCTTCATTTGTTTGTTGGCATAAGGAAAGCCAGCTTTTCCAGCAACACTTATTAAAGAGGCTATCTTTTTTCCAGTGAATGTGTTTGGCCCCTTTGTCAAAGATAAGGTGACTGAGTGTGTTTGTAGTTGTGTCTGCATCTTCTATTCTTTTCCACTGATGCTCAGGTCTGTTTTGATTCCAGTACCATGCTGATTTTATTACAATAGTTTTGTAGTGTAATTTCACATTTTGGATTGTGATGACTCCTGCCCTGCCCTTGCTGCCTAGAATTGCCTTTGTTATTCTAGATCTCTTCTGTTTCCAAATGAATTTTAAGAATGACTTATCTAGATCTGTGAGATATCTAATTGTTGTGGTTGATACATTGTGTCAACTTGTGCAGTTTAGAAGTTCAACTGAGAGAGTCAGTGTGGATCCAGGGTTCTTACTTTGTAAATATCCTCATCCTGTGCAAAGGAAGGGAAGGACATTTTGTGAGTGCTACACCTGCCATGGAGTGGGGTGGCACATGTACAATATAAGGGAGGAGAAGAGATTTGTTTTGGCCTTTTCTCTTTTGCTCTGGCTGCTGCCTTGAAGTGTTGTGCCAGTGCCATGCCACCCTGCCTTGGAGCCAGCTGATTATGGACTGAAATCTTCAGAAACTGTAAGCTAAATAAACCTTTTCTTCCCTAATTTTGGGTGTCAGGTGTTTGTCTCAGCAATGAGAGAAAGTGACCAAGACACTAATGGTATTTTGATGGGAATTGCATTAAATCTGCATAACAGTTTTGGGAGAATGGCCATTTTCACAATGTTTGTTCTTCCTATCCATGAACATGGAATATGTTTCCATTTTCTGAGATCCTCTTTGATTTCTGTTTTCAGAGTACTGTAATTTTCATTGAATAGATCTTTTGCTTCCTTTGTTAGGTTGATTCTTAAATATTTCATTTTTTTGGATGCTATTGTGAAGGGTGTGGTTTCTCTCATTTCTCTCTCAATGAGTTTTTTTTTTTTTTTTTTTTTTTTTTTGCGGCACCGGAGATTGAACTCATGATCTTGTGCTTGCCAGGCAGGTGCTTAGACCACTGAGCTAGATCCCCAGCCCTGGTGTTTTTGAGACAGTGTGTCACTATGCCATTCAGGCTGGCCTTGAGCTCACTTTGTAGCCCAGGCTGGTCTCGAACTCACAAGGATCCACCTGTCTCAGCCTCCTGAGTGCTGGGATTACAGGCATGAGCCACCATGCCCAGCTTCAATGAGTTTGTTGTTTGTGTACAGGAATGCTATTGATTTTTTCAGTATTGACTTTGTACCCAGATACATTACTGAATTTGGTTTTGGCATCTAGAAGTCTTTCAATGGAGTTTTGAAGGTCTTCTATGTACAGTATCATGTCATCTGCAAATAGTGATAATTTAACATCTTCCTTTCCTATCCTTATTCCTTTTATTTCTGTCTCTTGTCTAATTGCTCTGGCTAATGTTTCCAGCATTATATTGAATAGGAGTGGTGATAATGGAAATCCTTATCTTGTTCCCGATTTTAGAGTGAAAGCTTTCAGTTTTAGAGCACTTAATGTGATACTGGCTGTTGGTCTGTCATAGATGACTTTTGTCAGATTGAATTAAAGACCATCTATTCTGATTTTTTTCCCAAAGGGTTCTTATGAATGAGTGATGGACTTTATCAAAAGCTTTTTCTGCATGTATTGAAATGGTCATGTGATTCTTATCTTTTGCTGTATTGATGTGGTGTATTACATTTATTGATTTGTGTATGTTGAACCATCCTTCCATTCCTAGGATGAATCCTACTTGGTCATGGTGTATAATCTTCTTGATGACTTGCTGCATTCTGTTTGCCAGTATTTTATTGAGGATTTTTGCATCAATGTTCATTAGGTAGATTGGCCTGTAGTTCTCTTTTTTGGTTGAGTCTTTCTCTGGTTTTGGTATTAGGGTAATACCTTGCTTCCAGGAATGATTTAGGGAGACTTGTTTCCCTTTCAATTTCATTGAAGAGTTTGAGGAGTGTTGGCATTAAGTCTTCCTTGAATTTCTTGTAGAATTCAGCTGTGAATCCATTAGGACTTGGACGTTTCTTGATTGGTAAGGTTCTAATTACATTTTCAATTTCCTTAACTGAAATTGGGTTACTCAGCAGTTTTACAACTCTTGATCCTGCTTTGGTAATTCATATGTTTCTAGAAATCTTTCCATTTCTTCTGTGTTATTGAGCCTATGAGAGTAAAGATTTTAAAAGTAGTATTGATGATCTTCTGTATTTCCACAGGGTATGTAGTGATTTCACCCTTTTCATTCCTTGTTGCATGGATTTGAGTTTTTTCTTTCCTTTTTTAAAAGAAGGTTGGCTAGTGGCATGTCAATTTTATTTATTCTTTCAAAGAACCAACTCTTTGATTTGTTGATTCTTTGTATTATTTTCTTAGTCTCAATTGCATTAATTTCTGCTCTGATCTTTATAATTCCTCCCTTCTTTTGGCTTTGGCCTTGACTTGCTCTTCTTTTTCTAGATGTTTGAGGTGTGGCCTCAGGTTGTTTATTTGTGTTCAATCCATTTTCCTGATGTGGGCATCACTGCAATAAATTTCCTTGTGAAGACTGCTTTCATTGCATCCCACAGATTCTGGTAAGTTGTATTTGTATTTTCATTTGCTTGTCGATATTATTTAATTTCTTCTTTAATTTTCTTAGTGACCCACTGATTGCTCAGGTGTGTTTTATTTAATTTCCATGTGTTTATGAATTTTTTGCAGTTTCTTTTGTCATTAATTACCAATTTGATTGTACTGTGATCAGATGGTATGCATGGAATAATTTTGATTGCTTTGCATTTACTGAAGCATGTTCTATGGGCTAGTATATGGTGTATTCTAGAGAATGTCCCATGTGAAGCTTAGAAGAATGTATATTCTGATATTGTTGGGTGGAAAACTCTATACACATCTACCAGGTCCATTTGTTCACAGACTTGATTCGGTTCTGTTATTTCTTTGTTGATTTTCTGCCTAGTTGATCTGTCTCTTTGTGTCAAGGGTGTGTTAAGGTCTCCCGTTATACTTGTGTTATTGCTTGTTTGATTTTTCATTTCTGTTAATGTTTGTCTTATATAGTTGGGTGCTCCCACATTTGGTGCATATGTATTTAGGATTGTTATTTCTTCCTCTTGGAGTTTTCCCCTAACCAGTATGTGGTGACCTTCTTTATCTCTTTTGATCATTCTTGGTTTGAAGTTCAAATCATCTGCAAACAGAATAGCTACCCCTGTTTTTTTTTGGTAGGGGTTCCTGTTTCATGAAGTATTGTTTTTCATCCTTTGACTTTCAGTCTATGAATTTCCTCTTGGGTTAGATGGGTTTCTTGTAGACAGCATATGGTTGGGTGTTGTTTCTTCATCCATTGTTCCAGTTTGTTTCTTTTGAATGGTGAATTGAGGGCATTTACTTTAATGGTTAAAACTGATATACATTGGCTGTGAAGAGCTTTTTTGCTAGATACAAAGCCAACATGAAAATCAATTATATTTCTATATATCAATGTTAAACACTAGAAGATGAACTAAAAGTGAATTTATATCAGCAACAAAAATGTTAAAGAATAAATATAACAAATATACACAAAATTTCTACATATAAATTATCAGATATTATTATGAGAAATCAGGGAAATTTTAAATATTCAAAATTCAATATTTTAGACTGGTCATGTTGGTGTCACACTTATACCCCAGTACTCACGAGGGACAGGTAGGAGCATCACTTTGAGTTTGAGGCCAGCCTGGGCTACAAAGTGAGTTCAAGGCCGGCCTGAACTGTATAGTGAAACCCTGCCTAAAAAGGCAAAAAAAATTCATTATTTTAAAGGCATAATTTTTTTCCCCTCAAGGACCTATATATGGGATATATTGAAAAATACAATCAGTATATGTATAAGAAAAATTTAATACAGTAAAAGATACATTGCTGTTAACCCTCTTCAAAATATCCCCACTCATTTCCAACACATTTATCCCATCATTCTTGCCATTCTCTGAAGCAGTTCTGGAAGTCTTCTCTTGTGAGTGTCTTTAGTTGCACTCTTGTGACTACTTCAGTTTTCTGAATAACTGAAAATATTTACTAAGTCACATAGTGTCAGTTTAGTGAATAAGGTATATAAAGACGCATCATAATATTTTCATGAGCCTGTTTTTCCTTTGGATGTCACTCATCAGCAGTGTTCACTGTATTTTTGATCATACCTTGTAAAGACATAAAAGAAGACTCCCACAACTGCTTCAGAACATGGCAAGAGTAGGATAAGTGTGTTCAAAGTGAGGGAGAGTTTTTGAGTGGCATTAATAGTAATGTGTCTTTCAGTGTAATACAAGTTTTTAAATTCATGGTATATTTTGATCATCCTTTGTAGGGAATGAAATTCAAATAAAATTTCAACAGTTTGTGTGAATTGGGTGCAATTTAAGTAGATTTTAAAAGTCTTATGCAAGATCTGGTAATGTTGCTCAGTGGTGTGAGACCCTGGTTTGACTCTCAAAACCACGAAAAACATAATCATAACCACAATTTATTAAAGAACAGTTGAGAGGCCTTGCACTACTGGAACAGCAAGACATTTTTATTGCAGACTGATTAGCCCCACAACTTCTCAAATGAGTGGACAGTGAAGGCTTAAATAAAAGAGACAAGTGGTATGGTTTTAGGGCTCCAGGAGGACCAAAACGTTCTAGCAGAATTCAAGATTCTCTGAGGGCTGAGACAAAGATCTTGTCTTACTTGCTTTTCAAATGAAGGAGATATTATAAGATAAGCTGGTTTGGTGGGGGGTGGAACTGAGCAGGACCTTGGGAGTCTGTTCAAAGATTTCTCCAAGTAATTAATCATGCTAATTAGGAGAACTACCTTATCTCCAGGTTGATATTCACTACCAGAGTGGGATGTCTGCAGTCACAGTCTCTATCTAGTTAAGTGGGGTTGGAGCCAGGCATCCTCAGTTGTGGCCTTGTCTTTTCCTTTGAGGCCTCACAGGCCACTACAGAGATCAGCCAGGACCAGCGATTCATAGAGATTCACTTACAATGAATCCTCTGCCCATCTCCAGACAAAGGGCTTAGGCCTTGGACAGACTCACAAGTAAACATACAAACCCAAATGGTTAATTTTAAATCCTGCTCAGAGTTGCTTTGTAGTGGTCTCCATCACATTTTATTTTTAACGTTTTAGCTTTTTAAAATTTTTTCCTTCTATTCTTTCCCCCAACAAGACATTTTATAAATTTATATTACTTTTGATAGTGTGATATGGGCAAAAGGACCCAATTGATATAAGAGGGGGCTTATGATTAGTTTTGGGATGGGGAAGGAGGGTTTGTGATCTGGAGAGTATATGGGAAGCACCTGAGATGCTGATAAAGTTGTATTTCTTGCCTAGACTGCTGATTACACTGTATTTGCCTTTGGGTAATTCATTAAGCTCTATGTATTTTATTGTTCTCTGTATGTGCTTTTTTTTTTTTTAAAAAAAACTATGATAAAGGACAATCAAGTCACTTGGAGAGGGTAGATGTTGAGCAGGAGAGAGGTGGTACATGAGGAGGGGCTTTTTTTTACATGTTTCTGTCTAAATTTATAGGTACTCATTTTTTCCCCCTCAGGTGCATTTTGAATTATTTTGACATGGGCTGGATTTTATAATGAGTCTAATTCCACCAAAAATAGCATTCCAGGAAAAATAATTGTCTACTTCTTTCATCTTTTCTTCCCTCCAGCCCTGCCTTTCCTTTTCTGGTTCTCACATGTAAACCCAGGACCTTGTGTATGGTAGTCAGATACTCTTGTTCTTTTGTATTTTTATCAACACCCTCTCTCTTTCCAAGTGTTCCAGCTTTTCATCACAAACAACCTAGGCTCAAACTTTGCCTCCTCTCTCATGCCAATTTAGGCTGCAGTATAAATAGAAAGGTCAGTTGGCTGCAATTAATATCTTCTGACTTCTCTCTCACTTTTTCAGCTTCTTATTCTCCCTAATGGGCTAACATTTCTTGTTGGTTCTATCATTATCCTCTTAGCTCCTTTGCTTCCTTTCTTCTGTTGCATATGGATGTTCAGTGACCAATGAAGTTGATCTATGATATGCATAAGGTCCAAAGGGCACAAGAGAAAGACGGGAGTGAGCTGGTGTCAGGCATTCATCAGATCCCACTGATCACCAGCGATGGACTCAGTGCTGATTCCAGATGTGTGAGTATCCAACCCTAAAATCTTATCCCAACAGTCTCTTTATAAATGAATGAAGATGAGAGATGCATTAAAATATCCTAGTGGTTCCTCTGTACAAGCTGCCCATGTTCAAATTGCAGTCTCACTGTTCGTGTTTTCTTTTTTTCTTTCTTTCTTTTCTTTCTTTTTTTTGGTACTGGGGATTGAACTTGCGACCTTGCCCTTGCCAGGCAGGTGCTTAAGTTGCTGAGCTAAATCTGTGACTCAAATTGCATTCTCATAAGCAAAAGAAATGTTTATTTTTGTTTTCAGTCACTAAGCTATGGAGTGATTTGTTAAGCAGCAGCAGGTAACTGACACAACCTCTACAGTATAGAGTATGAACATGGTCCTCCAGTGGATGTAGGATGACAAAGACATATTTAATGGGACTTTAGGCATGGTTTGTGTCTCATGAGGATCCTTGTTGTTAGCAGTTAGAGGAGGCCTTGGAGTGGGTCAACACTCTAGGCAGAAGAGGGTTAGGAATGTTCAAAATGGAGGTCAGAGGAAGGCCATTTTTTCAAGGTTAATCCCACACATAGAGGATTAGTCTGGAATTGACACTCAACACTTCCATCACTCTACCCAGAGAGTACTTCACAAGTGGGCATGTATTTGGGTGAAATGCGTATCCCTCATTTTCATAGGTTTAGTTGGTAATCTGTAGTACATCTGAATGTGATTGTTGTGAAGATAGAATCTTTAAAGACATGTCTAATTTAAAGTAAGGTAATTAGGATGGGTCTTAATTCAACCTGATTGGTATACTTATAAGAAGAGGAGGAAATTCAGACTGAAAGAGAGACACCAGGGATGCACACCCAGAGAAAATGTTATGTAAAGACACAGAGAGAGGATGGCAACCTATAAACTGTAGAGAAAGAATGCTGAAGGCATCTGTTATGGTTTGTGTCTAAGTGGCCCCCTACCAAGCCTCATGTAGTCATGGAAGCAGCTGAATCTAGAGTTTGTGATTGATTTGTTGTCTAGCGCTGAATTCTGAACCTGCCCAGTGGTGGAAAGAGGTGGGTTTTTCCCTTTTTCTGTGTGGTTTGCTCTTGCCCCTTGCAGCCACCATGAATGGCTGCCCCTCAGCCATGCCACCCTGCCTTGGAGCCAGTTAATTATGGACTGAAACCCCCCAAACTGTGAGAAATAAACCTCTCCTTCCTTCACTTTGGGCATCAGGTATTTTGTCTCAACAATGAGAGAAAAGTAACTAAGACAGAATTTAGTACCAGGAGTGGGGTTGTTCCTGTGACTGTACCTGACCATGTGGTTCAAGAGCCTTTGGGAATGGCTTGTGAGAAGAGTTTGGAAAGGTTTGGATATGTCACCAGAAAGAGTAGAGCTGGAATGGCTAAGGCTGTTCTGCATTGGAGATTCTGGTGAGAGCTCAGGAGACTAGAAGGCTGAAAAAATCATGCCCATAAAGGCCAGACTCTGTAGGTTTCTGCTGGAAAGAAGGACTGCATTGGTTGTTGGACTCCACATGATGCGTGCTATAATTTGGCAGAAAGTTTGTCTGCATTATGCTCATGTCCAGAGACTTTGCCTAAAACTGAGATTAAGTGCAATGGCAAAAAAATATCAAGGCAGTCAAATGTTGAGGCAGTGGCATGGCTATTGTTGGGGGCTGTTAGACAGAGTTATGTTGGGAATCAAGAGCAAAGAGCCCAGCATTGTGATTTAAAATGTTATGAGTTTGGTCGGCAAACTGTGGACTGAAAGGATAGAGCTGAAACTTCGATTGCTGAAAAGGAACAGAAAAATAAAAAAGATGGCCTGATGGCATCCCCAGAAGCAGCAGGTTTCCAACCTTTATAGCCTCAAAGCTACAAAAGTGAAAGACTTAACCCAGGGAATAAAGCTGTGGAGTGCCACATTCCAGCATGGCAGTGGAAATCATGAGATTCCAAAACAGTGGCAACATAGAGAATCTGTTCCTTGCAATCACGATCAAAGTGCCCAGCAATCCAGGCACTTGACCTCTATGGCCAAGAAAGAGGAAAGCCTGGCTACTGCTCCAGCTGGCCACAGACCTTGGCAGCATCCACATGGTGCTGGTTTTAGGCACATGGAGAATACATGTGTCCTGAGGTTAAAAAGGCTTCCACCCTGATTTCAAAGGGCCTGGGAGGCCAGGCAGTGTGCCCCTGAGAGGGCAATATGTGAAGTTGTATAGTGGAAAATGCAGAAGTTTGGAAAAGTCAGGCACATGCATCATCTAAGAAAAGCAGTAAAGATTGAGAAGAATGGGCCTAAGAGAGAAGTTGTGGGAACTAAAACCCCTAAAGGTGCAGTGGAAGTGGAGCCAC
This sequence comes from Cuniculus paca, assembly GCA_004365215.1. Taxonomy (NCBI): domain Eukaryota; kingdom Metazoa; phylum Chordata; class Mammalia; order Rodentia; family Cuniculidae; genus Cuniculus; species Cuniculus paca. The sequence goes on along the minus strand of RJWT010032809.1, from coordinate 2,482 downwards.
ACAAGCCCTTTGGAGCTCACAATTTGCCACAGATTGCTTCAGATGCTGGACATACAGCTATAGGACTTAACATTGGCCCTACTGGATTTTGGACTTAGATTGGTTCCAATGCTTTGTATTCCCCTGTTTGTAACTTTGGGAACGGTAATGTGTATCTTATGCCTTTGAATGTTGGAAGTGTTTAACTTTGTTTTCATTTGTATAGGGGCTTACAGCTAAGAATTTGCTTAGACTTTTCAGCAATGCTAAAACTGTTAGGACTTTGGCAACTCTTGGAGATGGAGTAAATGTCTTTTGTGTAAGGGATGTACATGAGTCTTTGGGAGGCCAGGGGTGGAATGTTATGGTTTGTATCTAGGTGGCCTCCCACAAGCATCAAGTAGTCATGGAAGTGGCTGAATCTACCATTTGTGATTGATTCATTGTCTAGCGCTGGGATTGGTGGTGAGTTCTGCACCCGCCCAGGGGTGGAAGGAGGTGAGTTTTTCCCATTTTTTGTGTGGTTTGTTTTTGTTGCTTGCAGCCACCATGAATGGCTGCCTTCTCAGCCATGCCACCCTCCCTGGGAGCCAGCTAAGTATGGACTGAACCCCCCAAAACTGTAAGAAATAAACCTCTCCTTCCTTCACTTTGGGTGTCAGGTATTTTGTCTCAACAATGAGATAAAAGTAACTAAGACAGCACCAGACCTCAGTAGGAAGCAGAACTAGCCATGTTTTTTTGGACTTTGGCCCTCCTGAAGTGAGAGAAAATAAATTTGCATTGTTTAGACCACCCATTCTGTAGCATTTTTTATGGAAGCTCTTTTAATCCAATTGACCCATCTCTGGGCCAATGAGAAATTTGCAAGAGGAAGCAGGTAAAACTTGCTCTCTCTAGAAGGGAGCCATAGGAAGACATTATTCCCCTCCACTCTATTTGTAGGTCATATCCAGAAAACCAGTGGCTGCCTGGAACTCAGTGCTGGGATGATGACAGGGTGAGGAGACTAAGGTCTTGACGCCATCTAGAAGCTGCTGGATGAACCAAGCCTGGAGCCTGCCTTCTTAAGGATTTCTTACTTCAGGAGGTGATGTTCACTTTTTCTTTAAGCCATTTTGAGATTGGTTTTCTATTATTTGCAGCTGAATGCATGCTAACTGGCCTATATGTTAACTAAAAAGTGTGAAAACAGTAGAATTTGGAGGGGGTATCATGAGGAACAGATTCAAGAGGAAATAGGAGGTAGAATTGACTGGACATAGTCACTGATTGGAGGATTGTGGTTGGGAGAGATGTCCCTCAAATAAATCTACCATTCCTAGACTCTTAGATGCAGTCAAACATTCAAACATAGTCTGTTCTGTGATTTATGTGCCACTAAGGGTGTGATGTATAATGACAGATGTCAAAGTATGAAAAATGTATCTTGAAATGAGTGAAAGAATGTACTAAAAGAAACACATATTTTTCTCTTTCTATGTATTCAGGTCTTATGGTTAATTTATCCAGATATAAAACATGCATTTGAGTAGCCTATTTTTTTTTAAAGTAGCAGGCCCTGGAATGGGTGACTCTGATGGCCGGCTGGGCTGCTGTGTATACAACTACAATTCTTGGAGGGAATTGTGAGCAATCTCCGCATGGTAAGATGTGTTGTACACCAGCAGCCCTTCCAGGTCATGGATACTGTGGACCAAGAACTTCTGGAAGCCACTGGGCCGCATATACTTTGCTTTTACGTTGCTCCCATAACTAACGTTGGGCATCAATAATTGGCCTTGACTCTTCAGCCTACCCAATTGTCAATATTTCTGTAATTCTAGTAGGTATGCCTCTCAGCTGACTGGTGCTGGGTAAACTACTTAGTACGCTTTTGCATGACCTTAGTCCTCTTTTGCATGAAGCTGGGTATGAGATATTTAGCACCATCACAGAGAGCAGTAAGTAGAAGAAATAGGCCAAAGTATATATTTCTTTGGAGCTTTTCTTCACGGCTGCTGTTTTATTTTATTCTATTCATGTATCTGAGTGTTGCATGTAAATCAGTACATTGAACCTACAAGGATAGACAATAATTAAGAAGGCACTCATGATTTTTTTCCTAAGGATTGTGGAATTATCAGTGCTGAAACACAGTGATAGCTGGGTGTGATGGCGCATGTCTGTAATCCCAGCATTCAGGAGGTTGAGGCCAGAGGATTGTTGTGAGTTTGAGTTGGGCCTGAACTACAAACTGAGTCCCTGTCCCTCACCACAACAAAACCAAAACCCCATAGTGATATACTAGATCTGTGGTATCATTGAGGGGAGGCTGGTCAATTTTATTACAACTGAACGTGGGAGGGGAGATTTGAGAACTGCAGAATGACATAGGAAGAGGAATGATAGCAGGGTTTGAGGCATCAGAGGGTGTTTGAACTGATTTATTCCGAAATGCAGTGTTTAGTTTGTGTCAGAGTGAGACAGTTAATAACAAAGTAATGAGTCCCTGCATGAAATT
>RJWT010032808.1:0-14028 GCA_004365215.1 Cuniculus paca | reverse complement strand
CACTGCTCTGTAAGCATGCCCACTTGCTACGTGACTCGCTTCCCGATTTGTCCTCAATTCAATTAATTTAACCTGAGTGATTAATCTTATTGGTTGACCATAATTCTGTCCCACCTCATGCCCACCTTTCGCATTCCCATGTTTTCCCCACCTTAGACCTGTCTGACTTTGTGGTTTTGCTCTATAAAACTCCATAGAAAAGACAGAGTCTTTGGCAACCCATTTGGGACCCCTTGTGTCTCTCACTCAGATGGAAACTTTCTCTCGATTAATACATTCTGCTTTAAAATAAATAAATAAATAAATAAATAAATGCCTTGAGATGTAGACTCAACAGCCTTACAAGAGCTGGTTCTCAGCCTCGGGGTTGGGGTGTAGGATCCACTAAGAGAGCTTCCACACTCTGGTACCTAAGATGATGTCTGTTAACAGACTGGTACATTAGTCTAGACTCTGAATCTGATCAGTCCATAGCTCTCCTCATAGCTCTTCTGGTAGGGCCTTGGGGAAAATATCCTTCCTTGGAGGACACTAAGAGGTGTTGTTGGCGTTTGGTCTGTAACTATTCCATGCAGACACATTGCCTATTCCTTTATTTAAATCATATAAATAACATACCATAAGACTGATTCTGAAAATGAACACTTTCACTAGAGGAACATGTCCCTCTTAGGGCAAATAGGAAGACCTGGATGAAATGCATAGGTCATCACAATAAAAAGAACATGAGTATATGTGGAATGAATAAGCCAATTAACTGTTCTTTCTTTACTAGCCTTTAACAAAAATATTTTTGTTCTACTTGAATAGGTTCTAATTTTACACAAACTTTATTTGCTTAGTTAATTACTTTTGCTTCTGACATTATTCCTCTAAAGAAATTACTAGCAGTTTGGGAAGCATGCTGTTCTGAATTGTTTTGACATATGTGGGTAGAAAAAATTGGTACAGAAAATATCAAACAAATGCCTCTAGTTTTGAACATCCATCCTTAAACATCTGCTAATACAATTGTTATAGCAACAGAATGCAAACACATTTCTCACTTTGAACCCCACTAGGTTTGGAAACATATACAATTTATAACAATTCAGGCATCCCTTCATCTCAATAACTAAGAATGTTTTGCCTGAGCTCGCCAGTAGCCCACTTGGAACAAATAAACCTCACTTCTCAGAACTGTGTCCTGGATTCACATTTGGAAAATGTTGGTATTTAACTTATACTTTAATTCACCATTAAAGCATTGCTTTCTGACTCTTGCAAATAACAGCTTTTAAACATCACAAGTACCATTATTCCTTCCCCATTGCTAAAGCACCAGTATTTCAGTGGTGCTCGTCAGAAAAGAACAACGACATAATTACTGACTTTTGCCTCTCCTGAGCATGAGTGGTGTTTTGTCCTACTTTATCTGCAGACTTTATGTAGCCTTTTTATTTTCTGCTTCTTAGGCAGGGTTTTAGAAGATTCACTTGCCTCTGTTGAGAAAGTAAGAGAGCAAATATTTCATCCAAGTTCTTTGAGCTTCCCTAAAGTTTTACCCAAACCAGGGACATACCTCCCGCTGCACCCACAATCCCAGACTCAAAGAGCAAGCTGAGGGCGAGATGTGCTGCAAGGTTTGCAAGCAGGACTGGAAGGTCCGCTTTGCCGCTGCTAGCCTTACTGAGCAGCTGCCAGGAATGCACTTTAAACTGCTCCGGAGCTCTGTGACAGACTAGGAAATGCTCTCAGCTCTTGGAATTTCTCAAGGCATTTCATCCTATGACATCACGTGTTGCTAACATCAGAGAGCACTTTCCATCAATAACAATGCACGATGTCTTTGGGTTTAACCTGCAACTCTCACTACATGCTAAGAGAAATGTATTAGTAGTGCCTCAATACACACGAGAATAAACACTGTGTTAAATAATTTGCAGTTTATAATATTTTTGTTTTAGTTTTCAATCATGAGTTAGAGTCATTCATTGAACTTTACACTAATGTCACTCGAAACACTCAAATTCGATGTGTTATAGTATGTAATTATATACTATTGGGTATTATATAATTACAGTAGTTGAGATATTTTATTTTATATTAATTTTGATGTAAATACTAATGCATGAACATATTGCTATTTCACCTTGACAGGTACTGAAAATTTAGAATGTGTATCTTAAAGTTGTCACAGTACATTTAACTAAGATTATGCGCTTCCTTGTTTATTTAAATCTTTCACTATTTTGAAAGTGAAGTCCATGAGAACCAATATTTGGAAATTCACTGTTATGCCCAGCCTCATATCTACGTTTGGAAAGTGCTATATGTATTCTTTCTATTGAAATTACTAAACACAAAATTCATTGTTCCTCTATGCCATAGGAAAAAATTTCTAAATAAGAATGTGGTTTTTTTGACGTTATTATTTCATATGTCTTTGTAAGTATATGTTGAATATTTGTAATATTATAAAACATTAAATAATTTGAAATACTTTCTTTTAATTATGTAAAATATATCTTTATCTTTCCTAGTAAAATGTACCATTTATCAAGAAATCTCTGAGCTTTCCTTACCCTCATTGAATTAATTTTTCCAATTTCTTTAACTTTTGTAGTACCTGCTTACATTGTTAAATTTTAATTTCTCTGAGTTTTGGAACAGATCAAAATATCTTGTTTCTTTTATGTAAGTGATATGTTAAGTATGCATATCACTGTATGCGTGTATTTGCTTGGACAGTTTCTCACGTTTGACAAAATGCATCAAATATCTGCTTCAATTTTCTCATTATAGTGTCATAATTGTGTTTACCATTTTACCATATGGCCATTTCAAAAAAGTGAATGTACTCACAGTGTCTCTTTGAAGATAAATAGTTTTCTCTGAGACATACAATGTGTGTAACTGTATAAATAAACACACGGTCAAAATATAGTAATCGACTTTGCCCACAAGAGCAACTAAAACTTGAATTGCAATATGGAGAAATATCTTTTGCAAATAAATAAAGTTTCATGTGCAGTGCTGTAGACTATTACTTTGATTGCTATATTCTAAGATTTCAAAAATCCACCCCGCCCCAGCTCTGTTTATGAGAAAACCTCCCACATGTTCTTTAGGTAATTTTCTGTTGCTCTTTAAAGTATTAGAGACATAATTATCTCATTAAAAGACTGCTTTCTCAAGAGTATGCAGTAACAGGAAGTTAAGTGGGAATCACATGTCAGCTAAAAATGTATTTGGGAAGCTAAAATTACACTGTGATTTTCACTTTTACTGAGTAACTAGCAATGCAGATATTTTGCATTAATCTTTAAAACTTGTTTTGAGCATCATTGTCCAATAGGTTTATGAGTGAATAGTATAGTAAAAATATACTGCAATCAGTCTTAAATTTTAAATTTTAAAGCAGTTGCCATTCCAGATATTAATAAATGTAAATGTGAACATACATTCCTGTTAGCTGAATTACTCCTGAGGGCACATATCCTTATATATTTAATGTTGCTGCACGCCTATATTCACTTTGTAGAAATTTGGTTTCAAGGTTTATTGCAAAGTTGACTCATAACTGGCTTGGTTAAATACTAGTTGATGATTTATACATCTCAAATGTTATATAATTTTTAAAATAGTTTTTTATGGTATGATGATTCAGCCTTCAGATGTTAAATTACCAGTATCTCCACATGATACTTAGATCAGTGTTTAAGTTCCACTGTAATAACTACTGAAGTGAAATTAATTTGTCACCAAATGACTAGTCATCAAAGAGTGGGAACAATTTATACTACGTAGCACTCTCAATTTGTTCTCCTTTTTTATTTTAGTAGGTGACTGAGATAATATCGAATCAAACCTCAATTCATTGACTCAGAAATAATCGAAGCATTTGTTTCATATATATCAAATCAGTGTGTTACCGGTGATAGCACAAGGAAATAGTTCAATGGTATTTATAGTTAATTAACTAATTAATTTTTAGTGGTATTGGGGATTGGTCCCAGGATGTTCACATTGCAATACATCTCTAGTCTTTTCTTTCCTTTTCTTCCCTTTTCCTTCCTTCCTTGCTGTCTTTCCTTCCTTCCTTCCTTCTATCTTGAGCCAGGGCCTTGTTAAATCACTAAGTTGCTCCGACTGGACTCAATCTTTCAATCCTCCTGCCTCAGTTTCCCAGAAAGCTGCATGTATAGTTGTGTATGACTGGGTCTAGCAACATCTTAGTGCCTTGAACATGGATACAGGAAGTCAGGTTTGACACATGGTTTTTCACTAGGGCTCATAAAAATGCTGAGTTTTCTTTTTGTATCTCAAGGACATTTCCACTAGTGTCATTGACAATCTATTTTATCTGCCACATAGGACTTAGGGTTACAAAATGTGCTATTTTATTCTATCATTTTTATTGGAAATAACTGTAAGGTTGACCAAACTTCTTACAGTCCTCTAAAATCCTAAGAATTTGGAAGAAACATTCAGTCATTACTTACATGTGCACATGTATGCAAAGCAACAGAATGGGAAAAGGTAAAACTTGACATAGGTTTGTCCTGGTATATGGAGAGAAAGGACAGTAAGGGTATAAGAATGATGTCAAAGCACATTCATGCATTTAAGCAGGGACAGGGTAAGCAAGAATCCAAAGGATACCAGAGACTGAGAGTCAGTCAGAAATAAGGTTTTACTGAGAAAAAGAGAGAGAGAGAGAGAGAGAGAGGACAGAAACAAGACGGAAAGAAATTTTTAAATGGATGTTATCATGCTTGTAAGAAACACAGATTGTTACCCATGTGTTTATGAGAATAAACAGTGCGATAAAATGTGTAGCCACAGGACTGATGGTGCCTGGTCCTTGATGGCAAGATGTTAAAATAACCAGTTCTGCAAAAGCACTACCTCTGCTCTATTGTATATGAAATAACAGATTTCCATCATATTTTAGTTGCATTCTGTTATGTGTAAATGAAAGTTGTTTCACTAGTAAATTATAAAAATTAATTTCTTTCTAGGATGAGTACTATGACTTTATACTTGATAATGTACAAACTTTAAGGGATTTAACTGTTGAAAATTAAACATTAATAAATGAACTTTAAATATCTATGATCCTCTCAGGGTCTTATTTCCTACAGTTTTTATAAAACAATTTCTTTATTTTCAAAAATAATTCAAGTTCTTCAAAATATTTCTTTTCATAAGACTCAAAATAATTATTTTCAATTTGACCAAGTAAGATAATGTGGGAGAAAACACAAATGTGAGTAAGCTTTTCAAGGATATTTTGCTCTTGATTAATTATGCTTAAAGTCAAATTTAATTTTTTCTTTTCTAGAGCACAGTATGAGTTATTACAATACTATCCTATTTATACTCACAGGAATACAAAAATAGCCTATTTTATCCCACGAGGTAAGTTTCAATGTGAGGCATCAAATCAAAATTATCAAGCATTAAAAGTCATAAATTATAAGCCACCATGATTTAAAAATCAATCAAAATTTGCATATATGTAGTAAATGATAGAATTATTAAGCAAGAACAATAAAAGATGTGTTGCAACTCTGAGTTATGAGTTAAAAAAATAAAGGAAAAAATGAACACAGAAATATGGAAAGTTTTTAATGACCCAAAATGTACTCATGCAGATAGAAATCATCATGCTGATGATAAAGAACACACTGGACAAAATGAACTGCAGAGTGGGCATTGCAGAAAGAAAGATTTGTGAATTTGAAGAGAGACCAATTGCATCATCCAAATTCAAAATCTAAAAAAGAATTTTGAAAAGAAATATGGCACCAGTGACCAGGGAGGTGACTTCAAATTCCATAGCCATTCCTGAAGAAGAGCAGAAAGGAGAATGACAGGAATAAAAATATTGTAGATATACTACAGAAAAAAAACTCTTATGCTTAATAAAATGTATTGAATGTAAAGCCCAAGAAGCATAAAGAAAACTACATTAAGCAAGTCATAGTAATATTACTTACAAACAACAAAAATCATAAAATTATCCCCTATCCAAATGAAAAAGCACCTGGTATGCAGAGAACAAAGTTAAAGATAGGTGGAGCTTATTACTTGTTAGAAAAAATAAAAACTAAATTTAGTGGAGATGCAACTCTAAAGTAGCAAAAAGGAAAACTCCCTACTGAGAACTCTTTACTCCAAAAAATTATATTATGAAAATTTAAGACAAAATTATGATTTTTCACATATATGTATTCAAATACATACATATCAAAGTTGTAGAATAATCACCAGCACTATTACAAAACAGGAATGCTGAAAGAAGTCCTTAAAAATCTTAACAGATGGGAATCTGGTTGAAAACATAGAAAATGTCAAGACTAGAAACACTAAATGTAAATATGAAGTTTTTTTTTAAATGGTCACTTATGACTCTCCTGACTATTGGTTATCTGAGGAAAATGTACTAAAAACATCTTGCCAGGTCTTATACAGAAACAAAATCTGCTGTGACAGTAGCACAAAGCACAGAGGAAAGAAATCTGAAGGATACTTTCTAGGATTTTTTCACAACACAGGAAATTACACACTATCAGTTGATGTTAGTCGGTGATAAACCCAGCACACTATAAAACCTAGAGCAAGCCACTACTTATCGAGGCAGAGTTATAGTCCATGTATCACTTCTCAATTGTTGTCTAGCAATCTGCTACCCAATTAGTAGCTTTGAACAGCACATCTGTTACCGGAATCCTCTCTAAAGAAACTCAAAGCCTGCAATGGGATTTGGAGCCATAGGTGAATTGTCATCGGAAACCGAGGTCCTCTTTCAAGCTCATGAGGTTTGGGCAGAATTAATTTCCTCACGATTATAAAATTCACGTAACTTGCTTCTTCCAGTTCGGTGGACAAGCATCTCTCTGTAAGTTCTAGACCCTCTGTGAAAGTTTCCATCTGATTAGATCATGCCCATTTTGGATTCTTTAATTTAATTCCAAGATGGTTAATTCAGGGAGACTTAACTTCACATGCAGAATTATTTCACAAGAGTTTTACAGCGTCTCATAACTATAGGATATCATCTAATTATTGGGTATCACCTAAGAACTGTACTTACCAAAGAGGGAGGCTAACAAAGGAGATAAAATAGAAACATGAAAAAAATAGAAAACAAGAAAAGAAAAGAAAAACAGGAAAAATGGCAAATGTAAACCCATACATTTATCTATGTGGTTAGTAATGTCAAACCATTATTATAGTTGTAAAGTGAATATCATTGTATTGAATACAGTACAATTACTTTATTCATTTTTGTGCCCCTGGACACATGTGCCGTTTTCAGTCTTGGTTATTGTAATAACGAGGCGGTGAAATTAGAAAACAGACATGTTGGAAATGATAAATTTTCACAAGCTTATGTCCAAAATGTTTCTTCATGGTTATATTTTATAATAAGATAAATAATAATATATAACATTTGAATTCATTCATATTAAATACATTTAGTAGTTTTATATATTTAATTTAATTTAATTAATAGTATATATTTAATATATTATTTAATTTGATTAACATATATTTTATATATTATATTTATATATGTTTGTTTGTGTTTATACTTATTTAATATGTAATTTAATTTGATTAATATATTATAAAATGTAAAACATATTAAATATATAATATTTGAATTCATTTATATTAAGAAGAAATTCATTTACATTAAGATTAAGAAGCAAACTCAAAATTGACTTCTGTTTATTTTTGTCAATTAAGTGAAATGAATAGTCTATTGTTACTTTTACATAGAACTCTAACAGGAAATGTGAATACTTTTGATATAGCTTTCAAACTTTTTTATAAAATGTGTTCACAAAAACCGGTCATGCTGGGCGTGGTGGTGCACGCCTGTAATCCCAACACTTGGGAGGCTGAGGCAGGAGGATCACTTTGAGTTCGAGGCCAGCCTGGGCTACAAAGTGGGTTCAGGGCCAGCCGGAACTGCATAGTGAAATGAAATCACGTCTCAAAAAACAAAACAAAACAAAATAACAAACAAAAAGACAAAAACCAAAAAAAAAATAACCAAAACAAAACAAAACCAAACCAAACACAGTTCTTTGCTGAAGAAATAAGGCTACTATAACAAAATCCTAGGAATGCATGACGTATACAGAGCAGAAATCCATTTCACATGGTTCTGGAAACCAGACTCCCTGCCCCATGCACTGCCCAGTGAGCGTTGCCAGGAGAGATCTGTGTCCCAGCTCCTCCCTTGGGAAGTGGGACCCGCTCTCCCTGCCTTGGTGGAAGGAAGAAAGGGGGAAATGAGCAACTCCACTCAAGGCAGTGGAGCCTTCAGGTCCTAAGAGCTCCCCAAAGACCTGGCCTCCCAACATTGCACTTTGGGCTTGGGTTTCAAATATGTGGATTTTGGGAACACGCTCAACCACAAATGCAAAAATGTCTTTGAGTATCACTGAGCATAGTATTTTCTAAAAAATAATATGTTAGTATTATTTTATCTGCTCTGTATATAATTTCTTTATCTATACATAGATTGGCTGTCAACAATAGAAAAGAGACCTACAGAATGAACTCTACCTGTAAGGTAAGTTTTCTGTCAACCAGGTTTATTTTTCACAAGTCTTGGCTACTTTCAATAATATATGGTCAATATATACAGACTATAAACATATATATAACATATATCACAAATTTACTTTATGGTGCTCTAGGTTGCCAGCATGAGTTTGACTGAAAACTGCAAAGAATTCTATGGATTTATGGTAAAAAGCAATTAAGGTGATTATTAAATGCATGTACTGCAAACATGTAGTAATAAAAAATTGGAAAAAGAGAAGAAATTGATTAAGCCATTCAGAAATATTGGAATTAAATATGATTTACCAGATAGGAAATTTATACTTTTCATATATTATATATTTTAGCAATGGATCTACTATTCTTGTTGATTAACAGAAACTAAAGATAATAGCTGACAATGACCAGCAGTTTCAGTGTATTTTTGGTGATGAATCACTCAATTTAATAGCATGCACGGAGAAACTTTATCACATCCATTTTGCATTCCCTGCATGTCAGGGACATACAGTATAGGTGTATTGCTTAGTTTTAGCAGCAGTTCACTTCCTATCATAATTTATGTTTATAATGATTACAAAATAGACTCAACAATTTTATTTTGCTAGAAAATCTACTTTCTGCTTTACATTTTCAGCATCTTATAATTTTCTATATCAATAAATAGAAATCCTTTAAACATTTTGGTGATTATTTTTATAATGCTCCACTTCCTTTTAAAACTTTGAAGTCTTCAAACACAAGACATGTCCATATCTTGTGTCTTCAGCATCTAACAGACTACTATAAATGAACCATCCCTAAATGAACCATATATGTGTTCATGTACTAATGGTGAATTGTTAACTTAATCAGCATGGCTTCTATGTAAGGTAGAGTCCAGTCAGGCTTAGAAAAGAAAAGCTAAAGTTGATGTTTTCTTTAGTCTCGCTTCCATCACGGTTTCAGTGCAGAGTACACTGATGTTAGTGGTGACAAGCGAGTATTAGCATTCTTTGCTAGTTCTTCCCATGTGTCCCTTTTGGAGAACAGCTCATGTTAGTCTGTGGCATGCAAGTACTCATGGAAGGGAAGTGAAAAGGTGGAACTTGCTTAGTGTTGCACTGCTACTTTTTATCTCTTGTTTTACTGAATGCTGCTGTCTCGGGCTGCTGCTCCTGTAACAGAAATCGTCCTGGTCCACCGAATTTTACTTTCACCTCCTTTTCCAGATACCAGGGTTTCTTTTGATGCATAATTTTCTCAGCTGGATTGGATTGGAAGATGTGTAGAAAGTTAGTCAAATGCCCTGCTGAGTGTGTCTCTGAAGGTTTTTCTAGAGATGATTTCCATGTGGGTCAACTCACTAAGATGCAGACCAACCCTGATGTGGGCAACACCATCCCTAGGCTGAAAGCCAGAGGGTACAAAAAGCAGGAGGAGAAAGCCTAACGGCCACGCAAGCTGAAGTTTTCTGGAGTAGGTGCAGTTTTGTTTTGTTTTGTTTTGTTTTGTTTTGTTTTGTTTTGTTTTGTTTTGTTTGCTGCTGCCATCACCTATGCAAAGAAGACTCCGGCATCTTCAGGCTTCGAACATGGGCTCACACTAGTAACTCTGCAAGGAGCTACAAGGCCAGCAGTCTTGCACTGGGCCTGCATTATTGAACTCTCTCATTCTGTGGTTTCCAGGTTCTTGGACCAACATGTTACTGGAATCTCTGGTTCTCCAGCTTGTAAACAGGCACGTTGGGACAATCTACCATCTGTTGATCATGAAAGCCAATCAGACAAATCCTCCTTTTATAATGTTATGGCTTTGTTATGGAGAACTCTGACTAATTGCCTTAAGCAATGACCTATATACGGATGAATGAATTAGCTCAGTCTCATAGACCATAATATTTTTTGGAATACTTCAGAGATATGTATCTCAATAGGGATGGTGATTAGACTTTGAGAATTGTTTTTTACTTGAGGATTCTGGAAAAACTTAAAGTCATATATATCAAAGTCATACATATCCCTTTTGTATTCCCAAATTTCATGTTAAATCACATTTTAAGTAGACAGGGACCAGATTGCCTAGATAAGAATTATCTGAAGGGCAGGAACTGGGCACAGTAGGTAAAAACCACCTCCTGCCCCTGTGTTGCATCAGTCGTTCCTTTCTTGGAGTATCAGTCATGCAATGGGACAAAGCAAGTTAATAATGTCAGTGATGTGTAGTTTAATTGATAAACCTCCCTCCCAACAATAACTGGGTGCAGAATGGAGCATTATGCAGTACCGTAGAAAGTCCAGCGAGACACCACTAGCTGTGAATACTCTCTCAACGCTTTCCTTTCCAACTAGTTGCCATTGCAGCTCCTGAGGACTTACTGTTGGAGCCTTTCTCAACAGAGCATTCCAAGTACTTTCTGGTAACTTCCTGTCTAGTGTGCTGCCCTAAATGCTTACCATTTTCTGCTATGAAATCTCAAGTCTATCCTTTCCTTTTAGTGTCTTGATAAACCCAATCTTTCCCCAGCCGTTACTGGGTATTTTCTCAAGTCTCTCAGCAGCTCACTGTACTGTCCTAGCATATGTGGGCTATGGATGAAACTATCACTTTTGAAAATGGAATTCAATAGAAAGTTTTCTTAAATTTGTTCAGAAAAGACAATTAACAATAAATTATCACTTCCATACATGACATTCGTGTAGAACATAGAACTGCTAAATGATAACATAGATAATATTTTACCACTGAATATAAAATTTGAATAGGTTTTATATAGAAACATACATTTAATTTTATTGTCATCATCATTATGGACTAGATACATTGAAACATGGGTAAAGTCATGAAAGACAATTGGTTAAACACCTCTGATTATTATTGTGCAAAGAAATAGAAAGGTCTCAAAATTGTAATGGGAATATAGATTTTTTTTAAAAAATGTTGATTGATTCCAGAATACACACCTTAGGTAGTTTTAAATATCATTTAAATGTAAAATTAATCAAACACATTGACATTTAAGAATCTTTGAAGAGAGTGTAATGGGTGCCTGGCTTGGCATCCCAAGCAGTAATTCACACTGAGCATCTCTCAGGATAGGAGACCACTAGTTACAGAAATTCTACCCTGCCCTCAGTCAGGGTCCACACTATGTAATATGTTCAGAATGTCAAATACAGCAACTACCTGCAGAAATTTTGACAATTTCATGTGCATATATTTGTACTTCCCTAGACTTTTTGTTTTAATTGAAAATTTACTAATATTTGAGTTTATGAATACATTTTATATTTCTCTGGACCAACTTGTTTCAAGATTAACATAAAGACAAAAGTCATATAGGTAGATAGATAGATAGATAGATAGATAATAGACAGATATAAAAATATCTAATGGATTTCTTAGCTCCCCACACTTGCTGAATAAGCATCAACTCCTTACCTCACATCTTCCTCAGGAAGGATGGATGTCAGGAAAATTTATCTTCTTTAAATAATTGACTTAGTAAAGATGTCACAGAATCTGGCTTTCAGGAGAGAGAAAAGACAATCTGAAGCACATAAAGAAGTTCAGCAGTATTTTAGGTTTACTTTACATAAATGAGAATTTACTTTAAATAAATAAGAATAACTAGAAAAGAAAAAAAAAAGAAAGAAAAAACAACCTCTTAAATCAAGTGTTTCCCAATGTCCCCGAAGAACTGGCAATCACTGTTGAGAAGGGTGTTGGCTTTTTCTAGTTCATGTGTGTTTGTATTCACTTATGTGCATGTGTATGAGTGTACAAGTGAATTTTGCTGCATTTTAATTCATAAAAATGAGATGAGCTAATTGGTTAAAGTATAATGAGATCCATAAAAAAATGGGTAGGATAAACGATAATGTTTCTTTTCAGCTTGAGATATTATTAGCAAGTAAAAACTGCATAAGTGTATAAAGAATTGTAAAATGATTGCCATAATCAAATCGATTAACATACCCTTTCTCTATGTGTGTGTCACTTTTCCTTCTCTTTTTTTAAGAACTATTTTGAATTTTCATTTTTAGTGTACATTTGCAGCACACAATGATCACATTCACCATGGGGAGTTGATACATGTGTATAACACATCTTAATTCTCTTTATGTTCCTTTCTCTCTTTTCACTTTTCCCCCATCGCTTTATTTCCTTGTTATATGCAAAAGATCTATCTTTCTTTTCCTGTTATCTAAATAATATTGTGTACTGAAGGGAAAAATTTTTTTTCCTTCTACAACTTTACTCAACACAAATGAAGAGAAAATAAAGCAAATTCTGTTGGAAAGTATAGGGAGGCTCTATGACCTTTCTGAGAACTTCAACCTCTAACTACTTCTATATGCCCTTCAACTGGAAAGTCTGTCCCTGAACTTCAGGAATTTTTAGGGAGACTGAATGGAGTAAGAACTCCTGATTGTTAAACTCTAGGCAATCTCCCCTAACTGGAGGATGGAGGGGCACGAGGTTGTACTAAAACTTTCAACTTCTGAATTATTTCTTCTTATTTCTGTTGATCAACCTTCATCTTGAGTCCTCAGGTATCATTTCATTAGAACAAATGAAAAATTCCTATTACCCAGGAAATTCTAAGCATTAGAAGATGTGTGTCAAGGGACAGGACAAAAGAACAACTATCAGAACAAAAGATACATGAATATCAGCACTCCCACTCACGGAAGTGCAAATGTCATACAAATTCTACACCAGAAACAAAAGTTAGAGACCAAATTTCTCTATCTCATCACAGCATCAACTCAAAATTGTCCACTTTCATCAAATACGAAGATAAATTTTTTGTGTGTGCAGCATATCTTTAACACTTTTCACAAATAAATTAGTTAATCCGAAATCCTTCCTGGGGTTCATTTAATTAAAAAAATGTATATGCAAACTCATGCATACATTATCATCAATCAAAAGAGCACTACCTTTATTTAAAACTCTCAGATTTAGCCTGGCGTGGTGGCTCATGCCTGTAATTCCAGCACTTGGGAGGCTGGCAGGAGGATCATTGCAAGTTCAAGACCATCCTGGGCTACAAAGTGAGCTCAAGATTAGCCCAAGTTGCATAGGGAGACCCTACCTCAAACAGATAAACATAAATAAAATAAATTAAAATAAAATAAAATAAAATAAAATAAAATAAAACTTTCAGATCAAAGTTTCTTAGAAATTTTACTGGAGAAAGACCTAGCCTTACCTTTAAGGGCATACAAGCAACCTCAAGGCAGAGACTACAAAATAGTTGCTTTCCTTTTAGACTACATCTAATAAGGTGAATCAGATTTTAAAACTACATTGGTGACCATCACAGAATTTTCTTTTCAAAGACAGAGAACAAAGTCATATTAAAGATTCTCTTAAAATCCCATCACAATTTTAACTACAGTGATTCTTCTGCTTGCTTCTTTGCTTGTCTTTTCTTCAGAATGATTTTGCTGTTCCAAAATGAGCTCAACTCCT
>RJWT010032807.1:0-14044 GCA_004365215.1 Cuniculus paca | reverse complement strand
TCTTTACTTTCTGTTCTATTCTTTGCTAGATGCATTTATTCAGGTTATCTTTGTTAATCCTCAAGATAATTTCCATAGGCATTTTGTAGGTAAGAACATGCCATAATTTTTAGAAGACTTCTGCCAATAGTTGGCTGGTTCTAGATTCCAGAACCATGTCGTTTCCTTAATGTACCTCACTAGCTATGATCTAATACAACTTGGCCTACCAAGTTCAAATACATTTACAGTTTGGCTAGCTTTTCCATTTAGCTGTTAACCACAGTTCCAGTATAACCCAGGTATTTATGGTTTGTTTTTGTGTTTTGTTATTTTTTCCTTTTATAATACCTAGCGTGATGTTCTGCCATGTAGATATATTTGATGAATATTTGCTGAATTAACCCATTTCATATAATTTTGGATTTATAGAATCTGAAGAGAAACCAGAATGAGCCCCATGAAAGCTCATAGAGTAACTAGTTTAAAAAGGTACAGGTATAGATTGTCTTCACCCTTTTTCCCATCTAGTAAAATCCCACTTCCAGGGCTTGTTTACATTTCATCACCTTTAAGTAGCTTTCTCGGACCCATCTTGCCACTGAGGAAGAATTTCCTCTTTATCTGTGTATGACTTGGCTCATTATGTGTACTTCTGTGTTGTTTTTTGAAAAGTAAGAATTACTTCTCGTGCTCTGTGCCCAGCATTAAGCTAAATACTCTACAAATATTGTCTCCTTTTAATCCTCACATTGTCCTGTGTTACAGGTGAGAAAAGTGAGATTCAGAGGAAGGAAGTACCTTGCCCCAAGTCATACAGTTAGTGAATTTCAGAAATGTGGTAGGAATTGAGATCTAATGGATTCCTAAACCTCATGCTTTCAATTTGTTCTTTTTTGAAAAAAATCAAGGCCAAATTTGCATTCAGTGAAGCGCATATATCTTATGTCTACAATTTGATGAGTTTTGATAAATACGTACATCTGCTTAACCATTGAACCTATCAATATCTAGAACATTGCCACTGCCCATCGAGTTCCCTCTTGCCCTTTGCCTATCAGCCCAGCCACTCGGGGTTAGGGTTGCCTGTCTTTGAACTTCATGGTTACTGAACTCTAGATTATGTGTGTCTCTCACTTTTTTACTTGATGTAGATGGCTTTTGATATGTAGTGATATCCATCATATTCTGAGCTCACTGGTTTTTAATCCTGAACAGTATTCCATTACCTAGCAATAGCACAGTTCACTTATCCATTCTCTTATTGATGGGTTTCTGGGTTATTTTCAGTTTGATGTTATTGTGAGTAAGGCTACTGTGAAAAATCTTGTACACACGTATTTTTAGGGCTCATGTTTTCCTTTCTCTTGGGCAAACACCTAAATGTGTGCTCACTGGGTCATAGAGTAGAATCATGTCACTTTAGAAAGAACATTCAATTTTCCAAAGTATCACACTCTCATCAATGTGTAACTCTTTGAATTCATCTTGGCCAACATTTGGTCTTCCTGTGTTTCATGGTACCTCTTTATACATCTTCTTTCCCACTTGACTGTGAACCTTTCAGGGTCAGGAAACACACGCCACTCATTTCTGTGTCTGCCATTCTTAGCTCAATGTCTGGCAAGAAAAATACAATAGACGTCAAAGTGTAATTTGAAGAACTGCCAAATGGTTGTCAATATGACAATGGTTGTCTAGCAATGAAAATCTAGAGCTGTATCCTTGGGCTACCTAGCATGCAGATAATTTTAAAATTGAAAGTTTAGATAGCACCCTTTCAAAAGTGAGGCAGCAGATGGGTGATCCCCACAGAAGGAGCCAGCAGCCAGCCAGTCAGTTCTCCTGCATGAGGTGGCCTGGGAGGGTACCCACTGTTTCTGGAAGGCTGTGCTTCAACAACAGGGTCAGCTGGTGTGGACATCAGTGGACACCAAAGTGCCTCTGATCTGGTATCTCTTAAGACGATGTTTTCATTATCTACTTCTAGATACCAATTAAGCACATACTTAAAACCACACCTATTGTTTACAGCCCCTACAGGAGAGGAGCATGGCTTAATTTACCAAGTCTTCTGCTTCTCAAGTGCCATGGGGGTGTCACTGGTTTTGCTGTAGAGTCTGGTCTTGACCAGGGAAGTGGTCACTTACAAGCTCCTGTGGTTGTTGACAGGGTTTAGATCCAGATGGGTTGCCTCAGTTTCTTACTGATTACCGGCTAGAGGCCACCCACAGTCCTTGTTGCCATAAATGTGTGCCGCATGGTTGCTGCCTGAGCATCTGTTTCTAAGTCTGACATCAGTTATTTGAAACCCAGTTGTACCCCATTGCCTTTGTCCTCTTTAAAATCTCCCCTGTTTCTGTGGCGATTTGCAATAAAGGCCATTTGAACCTTTCACAAGGACATGAATACCAGGATGTGGGGAGTGCTGGTGGGGGTGGGGTTCTCATAGAGACTGTCAGCCACAGAAAGTTCTCTAAGCATTAAACAATTCTTTTTAAAAAGTGAAAATAGAGACACTATTTGGAAAGTAGTTATTTTCACCCTAAGAGGGTACTAAATATTTTACTGTTCTAATGAATGGTTTTCAGAGACTCCAAACTCTCCCACAGAGTTGCTATTCTGGGTAAATTATCTGCAGTTAATGTCCACTGGTACAGAAAATTGATAGAAAAACATGAAGTGATTTGGGGATTAAAAACTTCTCAGTGGGTTCATTCAGTGTCCATGAATTGAGTCTTTTCTATAATCTTCTATTGGACAGTGCTCTGAAATTTGCCATGGATTAAAGAAGTAGAAAGATTGGAAGAATGACCTCTATAACCCAAATGTGGGAAGCCAAATTTTCTGGTAGTAAATTTGCTTATCTGGAATGGAATGATTGGCCCAGATCAAACACAGAAGGAAACCTAATGGTCATATGAAACTAAATTGTCTATATTCTGTGGGAGAGTCTTTTTAATTAAAGAAGTAAGTCACATATATGAAATGCAGACCAAACAAAATGTTTTATTTGTTAGAGGATACCCAGACGATATTCAGGTTCCAATATATAGTGAGTGTCGCACAGTCAGGAAGGATACGATGACCTCTGCCTGCCTTGACCATGGTGTGTTTATTCTGTCTGTCTTTGGATATTAAACATTTCAAGTGTCCTAAATGTTTTCAAGTTTGAAATAAGCACAAAAGTTCATTTCCAGGCTTTTGAGAAACATTATTATAATCCTCTGCTAGTTTAAAAAGTTTGAGAAACTAAAGATTACGTAGTTGGACTTTTTTTAAAAAGCTCATTTGTTTACTAACTCACCTCCTGGGGCCGAGTGCATAGCTTAGAGGTGGAGTACATACCTACCTAGGGTGCACAGATCCTGGTTTAATCCCCAGTACCCCCTAAAAATCTTTAATCTGCATAAAGCTCTTTAGTTTAGTATAGAAATTAATCAGTTCAAATACGTGGAAAACAATATATTTATCTTTGCTAATTAAAAGGAAAGACAATATCAACAGACATTTGGAAATCCCTCTTATGATATTTCAAATTCATTTTAGATCATTTACATTGAGAACAATGACCAGATTGCCTCTTTGGTGGGTTTGGATTAAAAGCAATCTTACTTTAGTTACAAAATAATAATGGTGCCAGTTATACTGTAGTGCTTACTATGTACCAAGCACTCTTCTACCCAGTATAGACATATACTAATTTAATCTTCACAATCATTTTAAAGGAAAATAGTTCAAAACTTGGATATATATATATCAGCTGCATGCATCTTCCTTTGAACTAATGTTCTCATCCTGCTGATTCCCTTGTTAACACATTGAATCAATATTTGACTTATGCCCAGTCTGTATTTGTATGAGAATCATGTTTTCATTTTTGAAAATTATGCTTTGATTAGCCCTGTGATTGATGCAGGTACTGTTATTATTCCAACTGCATAGATGTGGCATGGGGAAGCTGAACACCTGGCCCAGGACTTCGCGGCCAGGCAGGTGGGGCAGCGTTTGAAGGCCAGCAGTCTGCACCGGGGGCTCAACTCTTGACTGGCGTGCTATGCCTGGTCTTGAGGAATTTGTTTTCTTCACCTGTGCATTCGGGCCGTCAGCACTCTTCTGACACTAAAGAAACAGGATCAATTAAGAAGAGTCCAAGACAAACGAGTGCACTCCAGCTAAAGGAAAACAAGTGAACCACGAACGCACACTTGCTCCAGCCTGGCCCAAGCATCTAGGTTAGGACAGCCCATCTAAGAAAACCCACACTTCACTATTTTAAAGAAAAGAAATCCCAAACCATAATGGCCTCATTATGATTCTGACAGGCAACATAAAATAGTTCCCAGTGGCTTAGAATCCAACTCTAAAAGTTGTAAGAGCGGATGGAGCTCTGTGAAATTGTTGGTGGGTATCTGGGAGTGTAGCTTCCAGGTTGGCACGTGGGATTGGAAAGAGGAGCCAAAGAAAGGAATATGAGATGAGATGATCAGTCCCTGAAGTGTAGTTGAGGTTCTGTGGGTGTCATAGACCCTGCACTGATACCCTGGTTCCACCATCATTTCCTTGGCTCATTCACAAGAGGTCTTTATCAGAGATGCATTTGGAAGCCAGGAAAACCTTTCTCACTGGACCTACCTATGCACTTTCTGTTGGTGATTTGCCTGGCATTGGGGCCTTAGACGTCTGCCTTTGAAATTCACTATATCTAAATCACCTGTAAATGCATGGGTGCCCTTCTAGAATTTATCCTTATGAATCCAGTAACCCAGGACCTCCTGTCCTTATTTGGAGGATTTGATTGGAGCGCTACCAGAGAGGACAAAAAGAGACTCAACCTGCCCACTGGGACCCTGGGAGCTGGCTCACTCCTCCCAGACATCCTGAACAACAAACAGCTACTGTCACAAATAGCTATATCACTTGTCCCTGAAATGCAGCCTGGGGACAGTCTAGCCAAGTACTTCTTAGTATTATCTTGGCTTACTTTATATTTTAAAAAGTCTAAATAAATAAATGTGAATGCGTACTACATTTATACACATATATATACATACATATACTTATTATAGTTTTTGCTGATAAAACATTCCCATTATAAAAACAATTTGGACATTACAAAACAATTTATCAAAGAAAATAGGTAAAAATATCCTAAAGTCTAGTTACCCATACTACCTTATTTACTCAAAAGGGATCATTAACATTTAAATACATTTTCATGCCAATCTCTATGTATTTACACACATTTAATATACAAGTAACTGTATGAGAATCTGCTCCTTCCAAGCAGGTTGTTGGTAATCTTTTCTCCTTAGCAATGTGTCATTTCATGGCTGACTCAAATCATCATTGTAGTCCACAGAACCTACAGTGTCACACCCAGCCTTTCTTGGTGTGGGGAGATGGCAAGAAACAGAGTAATCAGAGACTTGGGTTTGTGCAGTTTTTCCCCTGAGTCATTAATACTTTGTGTATTTCGAGGTGAGGACATCCATGCAGGACTGAAGCTAGCAAAGGCAGGAGAAGCCTTCTGACTTGCTGGCCAATTGCTTAGCGGACATAAATGAGCATAAGTGAGAAGCTGCAGGGTTTAGTACACACGAAGTGTTGGTGTGGCCACTGCCCCTGGTGCTAGCCCTGATAAGGCCACGTGGGCAAGGTATCCTACCTGTGGCTGGGAAAGGTCTCTAAGGATGCATGTCTTTTACTTTTGTTTATACCAGAAGGGAGGAATTCTGTGATGATACTGGGCACTGATTTAATTAGCAGCTCCAGGGATCAGACAAACCAGCAAGCAGATTCTTTCCACCTTCTGCAGAAAGGATGTTTTTAACCACTCATGGTTGTGGATCTGTGATAAATATCCATGTTGTCATTAAGAAAGAACTTGGAGTCAGGGTTACTGTGTTTAGGCTGTTTAGAAACAAACTTGGATAAAGACCGCTTTTTTTTGAAAAAGTGACAGTTCATGTGTATAGACCAATTATACTGAATCTATTAAAAACACATGTTGTGTTGGGGTAAATGCTAAGCTCTTATTTACCCTCCTGCTGCCAAGGCCTGGAGTGCACATCCCAGATCTGAATGTATGTTTAAGCTATTACACTACAGGAAAAGAGCTCAGTCTTGTTTATGTTACATGCAGGGTCTTATTCTCAAACTTGCTTTCAGCCAGGCATTTTACTGAAATATCTATTACTGTATATCACCATGGAAGCCACGTCCACTTTTTTCATGTTTTTATTAAGAAGTACAATGTTCAAAGCTTTAGAGTATAAAATTGCTTTGAGCTATTTAAGGTAGGAACTGCCTATCTGTCCCCTTTGCTTCGAATGTTCGTTTCTCCCTTTCTCTCTTAATTATCTTTTCCAGTGTAGAATAGACAGCATCTTTCCCAGGAAGTCTTCACTAACCTCTCCAAACCTAAGCCTCTTATTTCTGCTCTGGCTTCCATGGTCTGCCACTTGTCATAGCTGGGTATGGTGGCCTGCTTTCTGTCCCCAAGCCTTCCCATTTTAGGAGGTCTGTGAGGATCCCAACCATACTGTCTTGTCCCTGGTATTGCCCACTGCACTAAGGACAGTGGCTGCCATATGATTTCACTCACTTTCTGTTAAACGAGTGAAGATACCTGTCTTCTCGGAGCCATTTATTCTCTGGTGGGGGACTGCTGCATTCTCATAAATACTTCCTGCTCCCAGGGCCACCTCCCTAACCCTGTTGCGTACCCCAAACCTTGGGATGACGTTTGAGAAGACTGATGCCCCGCTAGATAACGTGTGCAGCTTTTGCACGATGTAACAATCTTCTGTCTTCATTCCCTAACAGATAGCACACACTGTCACCTCTGATAGCTAGTGACACATACATAATTAATTAAAAACAAAGACAAAGTAAAAATTTTTAAATAAAAAAGCAATCCTGTGGTCTGTAGGCTAAGATCACTCTGAATTATAAAAGCACGGCTTAGAAACATTGCAGCAAGCGTCCTAAGTACAGCTGGCATTTGGCCAGGATCTGGGTTCCAGGCATTGTTCTGAGCCCAGGCTGTGGTGTTTGGGGGTCACTATAAGCACTTCAAGCATGAACATGCACAGCAGATGTGGCAGACGAACTTGCCAAGTCCATTTCAAGATGATGAGTGACACACTTGTGGAAGGACCACGCTATTTTCATCCCCCAAAGATCTTGGTTACTCTTTTCCTTTTGCGGAGCTGAAAATTAAACTATAGCAAACGTGATTTTCTTTACATTCACTTATATTCTTATCATCGTAGTATGTAGTTTAAAGAAACAACTGTCCTAATGTTTGATTTCAGGAAAAGATTACCCATTGACCTAGTCTATTTAGGTTGCTGTACCAAGATATCATAGACTGAGTAATTTATAAACAACAGAAATCTATGACTCACCTTTCTGGAGTCTGGAAGGCAGAGATCAAGTTGCCAGCAGGTTTTTGTGACTGATGAGAACCTTGATCCTCATAGATAGTGTCTTCTTCCTTTGTCTTCATGTGACAGAAGGGTAGTAAGGGGAAATAGGCTTCCTTTAACCTTTTTATAGGGACACTGATCCCATTCATGAGGACAGGAGCCTCAGACCTAATTTCCAAAGGTTCTCTCCTTTTAATACCATCACCTTAGAGTTTACATTTAAATATATAGATTTTGAAAGGGACACAAACATTTAGAACATGGTATTCATTGAGGATCTAATCAAGGATCTAAGCATAATTTTAATATTACTGTGCTTTGAGAGAAGTCTGTGTTAGAAAATTCTAGACAAACGTTGCATTAGAAAAGAAATGTCATATAGGGGAAAGAGCAAGGGGGAAGAAGTGGGTAGATAAAAGCTGTTTTCTGACTAACTGAGGTTAATATATGGATGGCATGAGATCACAGTGTAATCATTAGTGCAGAACTAGAGGGGAAATTAAAGGTAGAAAAGTGTTTGGGATGTCTCCATTGTGCAGCTATTGTAGTTGACATTGTAATTCTCCCCTGCTGCTGTTTCCAGTTTTTACTGCATGTTTGGAGGAGTCCTTATTTAACAGCCCACCCGCCTGGCCAGGGATTTGTTCATAAGCTTCTTTCACGGTGCTCCAACAATTTCCTTTTATTCTCAGAGCCCTCCCCTTTGCACAGAGGAGGAATTCAAGCCTAGAGAACCACTATAGGTACTCTAGCTAGAGAATGCCCACTGCTGGTGAAGGCCAGGTGGGGAAAGCCAGGAGAAAGACCCAGTGCCACCTGTGGGAAGGTCTCTGCTTACCTGGAGAGACATTTGGAACCCGAGGGGCAAATGACTAAGGAAGCTAAGTGGCAGTTTCCATTCAGTGGGAGAAGAGTGGGAGGCAGGACGGGATGAGTAGCTGAAAGCTGTTTAGGCAGAGAGTGATTTCATCTCTTTGTGCACACACACAACAGTTTGTGTTTTCCAACTGAGTTTTGCTTTCTGACGGTCATCGTAGTCCAGGAGAAAAGGTGACTCTTAGAGACCATGTGATTGCTAGAGAGCTGATTGAGTAGGGTTTGTGGGCCTGGGGATGTGACATGGCCTCAAGGCAGCACCACATATGCTGGGCGTGCATGTGTGTAAGTCTTATGTGCTTCATCCAGACGGGGCTACAGCAGCACTGGGACCAGACAAGAGAGTCGTTTGACTGATAACGCATTTTGTTCTTTGTATTTAGGGAAACAGCTACAAATTTCTATAGCCTAAGACAAGTTACTTATAACTTTGCAAAATAGCTTTTGGTTAATATTACATCAGGTAAATATGATACACACGAAAATGATTATTGCTGAAAAAGTAAAACCCATCAGCATGAAGTTGTGCAGTATAAGGTTATATCTAAAGGTCTAGAAAAACTGAAGTCCTATTCATAGGAACCAGCTAAAGGTGAGAACAGATCTACAAGGGAGTATACTACTTACTCAAAACATCTTTAACCATAGTTTTCCCTTGTGAATGTCAGAGATGCGGTAGTGGTGGCTGCCTTTTTTAAGAGATGGGACTAGGGTTTTGGAGCTCTCTCATGCAATTGCTTATATAATATCAGGGTTTTTCCAGGCAAATCAAGTATGAACACATGCACTATTTAATGCGGTTTGAACATTGTCTTTGAACTGACAAGTACAGAAAACTCGCAGGTATAAACTTGTCCTACCTACATTTCAGGTTGATCTTCATATTGAGCTTATTGAGAATTGGAATCTAAAGCTGCATTTCCACGGTTGAATCCCTGTTTTTTCCAGTTTTTTTCCCTTGATTTCCAGAAAATAAAACATTTTATAAGTAATTACTTACCATTGATTTGGTAGAGAAAGGTTCATCTTATGTATGTTCGTGTGCATTTGTGTGTGCGTGCGTGTGCTTTTTTAATGTGAAGAAGAGAATATAGCTGTAGTAGTATGTCAAGTAAGGTTTGAGGTTTTTTTTAAAAATCTTTTTATGAAGAACTCGATTAAGAACAGCTTGAAACTGGCAAATACATTCAGTGAACAGAACTTAAAGTTTCACCCACACATTCCATAACAAATTGTAAGAATGCTCTGAGGAGAGCTGCAGATTCTATCACGTAGATTTTGTACTTCCAGTCTCATCGCCCACTTTGTGCTGTTTGTCCACCAAGCACAGATGTGCGCGCCAGGCTGCATCGTGTGTCATTCCCCTCTGCAGATGTCCTTCTCTTTAGCACAGCTGGGTTGAACCATGCCATCCTTTAAGGCACAACCCAAATTTTTCTTCTACTCTAAGCTGTATCATAGTGATCTCTTGTTCTGGCCCTGAGGTTATGGTCAGTCAGTTAACACAGTTTGGTAAGGACAGGTGCAGAGATAGATCTCAGCACACACACTCTTTCATCATGACTTAGACACTTGGTTATATTCATCCTTACCATAATTTTGCATTTGAGAAAATGAGACCCAAGTAGGGAAACGACACGGCCAATGTTACAGAGCTTGTGAATGGCACAGGCAGGACTCAGATTTCAGGTATTCATGAAGTGCTCTTTCCCCTTACAGCATTTCCCAGATGTAGTAAGGGGAAGAAGCATTGCACATGCTTCTCCGCCTTTGTTTATTTTTTCTGTCTGATCCAGGCCTGGGTGGCTGGTGGGTGAGAAACCACAGCACAGTGGTTGCTCCTGTCAGTGAACAGGGATACTCACCAGACCACCATCCAGAACCTGGGCAAAAATGGAAATGTCTAAGTGTATATTGACTGAACATGACGAAATGAAATTGCATGAAACAAATGTACACTCTGACTTCTGAGACCCAGGCGGCACTTTGCAAGAAGTGGTTGGGACTGCTGTGTATCTATGTAATAATTAGTAGTTTCCCTTGTCTGTTTCTGTAAATGATATGATCACTAGTTATAGCAAAGGACAGAATTGTAACTTGAGAAAAGAGCATGTTCCAGAGTCTAGTGTACACACTATCAACACATCAGGGGTCTTTCCTCTCCTTCCTTTGGTCTTCTCTCAGTACTCAGTGTTCCTCTGTGCAAGGCAAACCATGTCCAGAAAGGCAAATATGTATTTTCTCTGTATGTGCTAAGGAGAATATGTACAGATTTAGTTCATTTTATATATAGCTGTTTTATTCATAAAAGGCTTAAAATCTAGGCAAGGCAAATCAAAAAAGCTACTTTATTTTCTGCACTTTTTAGCACTTGAAGTCATCATAATTGTGTGTAATATAATTGTGTTCGCTTTAGACCTTTAAAACCTCAACTGTAGAGGTCATTGGGTGTCTTGGTAATGTGTGAGCAGTGCACGCAATGCTTCTGTGACTCCCTGTTTGCTGTGACACATTCAACAATGACTGCTGCTGCAGGAATTTGGCTCAAAATACAGCCTTTCCTCTTGGTATGTGGGGCATTTTTGTGACATTAGTGGTTCAAATAGATGCTTAAAATGTTACCCGAAGTGGAGTTGGGGAAGGGCTCATTTTTGAAGTTGTCTTTTTCAAGTATTGTTTTGGGGTATAGTGTCCTGCTATTTGTAGCTTTTGGGAAAACTCCCCATAAAAGTGAATCTTTCATATGAAATGATTTCTGTATGGTGAAGAATTCTGTCAGAAGAGGTATAGTAGGGAGGAGTTTGGCATTTTCTTAAATCTCTCAGCCTTTTGAAGTCATTTGCACTTTACTTTTAGTATACAAAATGTAATGAAAAAGAAAACACCTGATTGTTAGACTAGCTAGGTCCCTGACAAGGTGAAATGGATCATGCAGCCCTCGGCTTAGATTTCTGTCCATCGCCCACATAGAACCATTCTCTCCTTGCTGAAATATATGTGAATAGCATATTTTAATGTATACATGTATGTATATTTATATATAATTTGTATGTGCATACGTGCAAGGAATGATGGAAATATGGTTTGTGTTTAAATTAAAAAATTATTACAGTTGAAAGACAGATTCCCACTAATCCCCTTTAAAATCAACACACTTATCCCACTGTTCTTGCCACTTTCTGAAGTAGCTCTAGAAGTCCACTTTCATGAGTGTCTTTGATTGTGCTGTTGGGGCCACCCCACTGTACTGAATTGATTTAAAAAATTGATTAAAAACATTTATGGCAATTTCTGTCAAATAAAAACATAATGTATCTTCATCTGTCTTATTCACCAAATATGGCACTGTGTGACTTCTGGCTTTTCCTCAAAGTGACCTTGAAAGGTAAGCATTTTGAATTGATTTAGGACATCAAAGCAACCACAAGAGTGCAACCAAAGATACTATGGAAGACTCCCATAAGGGGTTAAGAAACTGGCAAGAACAGTGGTATAAATGTGTCCAAAATGAGGGGGAGTACTTTGAGAGGGCTTAGTGGCAATGTTGCTTTTACTGTAATCATTTTTTGTTTAAACACACTCTATTTTTTATCAACCCTTGTATGTATTCTCTCAGGATAGGGTGTCTCTAAAGAGACAAATCTATGTGGCTTAGAGTTTTGGAAAATAGATTTAATGGAAGAAGAAAGTTAGGGCATGAATGGTTAAAATTT
Source organism: Cuniculus paca (assembly GCA_004365215.1). Taxonomy (NCBI): domain Eukaryota; kingdom Metazoa; phylum Chordata; class Mammalia; order Rodentia; family Cuniculidae; genus Cuniculus; species Cuniculus paca. The sequence goes on along the minus strand of RJWT010032807.1, from coordinate 2,043 downwards.
GGATGAGTGAAAGGGCGTAAGAAGGCTTCAGGTGAGGAAATAAACTTGTGCAAATGTGACTTACATGGTTCTGGGAATATGCTTGGAACTTATTTAAAAATAGATTGAGTATTTTAAATTGAGGAAGCATGCTCCTTTTAGACAAACTTCTCATATATATGTACAGGTTGATGTGACATTATTGGTATCACCATAGATATGTATGTGTGTATGTGGACGAGTATAAGTGGATGTACCAATATTGGTTATTTTATGTGACACCTAAAACCCTACTTTTAAAAACCTGTCATGGGCCCCATACCTTAGTTCAACCATTGATTTGAAAGAAAGACTTCTTCAGAGTCTGTGCCTATGTTAAATTGCTGCTCTTATACTGGCTGGTGAGGGGGTAGGGAAGCAGGTCCTGGGCTCGTCTATGCCACTTGCTTCTTGTCCCTTCCTGGGAAAGTATTTTGTCTGCTCTGAGGGCTTTCTCCCCTCATCTACTAGATGAGAAATTTGTATCTATCTGAAGATTGAGTGACAGTGCTATATTTAATGAGTTGCCTAGTGCATGATTCATGATTGGCACATCTTTCCTAGTTCCTTTCTCTGTTTTCCTGTACCTCAGGAAAAGATCAAAGGTTCCCTACCTATAAATCCATTTTCCACTGCTTCATATTTCTATTAGCTAGTATAATTTAATTCGCTACTTCCAGCTTGGATCATCACAGTTTCATTAGCATATTCAATTTCTCATTTTATTTACAACCCTGCATTGTTATTTTTATAATCCTTACAAGTTATTTTTGCTCCAGTGGCTCTTTGCACTGTTATGAAATATATTTCCTCCATTGCTGAGTGGTTTCTTCAATTATTCTGCTACATATAAAAGCATTTGTATGCCCTCCTGTGACTTGCCTTTTTATGACCTTCATAAAACATGATTTTTCCCTCCCTCTCCCCCTTCCTTTTCTCTGTGCCCCCTCCCCTTTCTTCCCCCTCTTTTCCATCTTTCCTTCTGTCTTGGTATAGAATGGCATACTTGATTCTGAAATGTTCAAGGTCTCTAGGCCAGTAAGTTTTGTCCTTAACTGCTGGTGTATTGACTTTTCTTGTAAGATCTTAGTTGTGAAGTCATTACCAAGAAATCACCTATTCCCGACTAATTTCAACCTTTGTGTCTTGAAATTAGGGTGCCTGCTTTATATTCATGTATCTGCAGCTCGTAACACTGTGGTGGGCAGAAACTGTGATATTTTCTTGCTGTTCACAATAGAGAAAAATATATGATAACTATGTTATTTGCTTAGTAGAAAGTCATTCCTGAAAAGAAAGCCCTCATTGTTTGTATAAGTTAGCTGTCCCTTCTCATTCTTGTCTTTCTTTGGGCAGTGTTGAAATTTCAATATATATATTTCTACCCAATATATATGTTGATATATATATGTATGTATATCCATTTCGGTTGTCAAAATCTGTGCTTGAGTCTTCTCAGTTAAAATATCTTCGTGATGCCAACACTATTCCTATTCTTGATAGTATTCACACACATTTGTGACTAAATTCAACAGAGTAAGGAAGGTGATTTTTAAAAGGTGAGGAGTTTGCTTTGCTTGCTGCCTTCAGGCATCTTCAAGGAGTCACTAGGTCTAAGAATTGGTAGGAAGGTCAGGAGGTCACCGGGGTCTGGTTCCATTCAGTACAAGAGGCTTCTCCTTCATATTTGAACAGAAGACTGCTCTGGCCCTGTCACCTTCACTGAGAGGACACTGTGTTCTGAGTCCTGTTGGGCCACACCTCACACCACAAGCCCTGATGAGCCGTGATAATTATTTCTGGTAGTCACAGATTCCTTCTGTTCGTGTTTCTTGCTGTTGGAGAAACTGTTTTTATTAAGAAGCCATTTTTCCACCAAGCAAGTGGATATTAAGTCAGCTTGAACATACTATACTTGTAATTCACAAGTGTGGTTTTCCTGTTAGTACCCCGGAAATCGGAAAGCTGTCTGTTTGTTTGGATGCAGTGATGCTTTCCAGCCAAGCTTGTGTTGGCCTTTGCTGC
>RJWT010032806.1:0-14036 GCA_004365215.1 Cuniculus paca | reverse complement strand
TTCTTTTCCACCTAGCACCCAAACAATTACAGCTCCACTGCTATCCAAAAAGGCTTAATGAACTTGACCTGGGAATGCCCCTGCTCCTGGATCACAGGCTTGCCTAGTGGCACGCCACCTGCTGGCAGGGAAAGGGTAGTGGCACGTGGCTGGTCTCTAGTCAGAGAGCCTTCATCTCGCCCCCAGGACACACATCCTGAAAGGTCCAGCGGGTGTGACCAGAGGTGGCCACAGCTGTGGGGAACGCACTGGGAGCTCACTACCTGGAGTTCAAAGCCACGCTGCCTGAGCGGGGGGAGGCCGAGCAGGACGGGAGAGGGGAGAAAGGGGAGAAGGACAGGAAGACGAGCTGGTGGTACGTGACTGTGTCTCACGCATTTTTTTCTTTTTTGGACCTAAAAATCTTCAGATCTTTTTTCCAAAATCTGCAGTAGTGGTAAAGGATGGCCACAGTGAGTGGTTCACCACATGTGCCTGGAAAGGTTTGCATCTCTGGGCTGGCACTAGGCAGGGGGACCCCTTCTCACTGGTGGCCAACTCAGAGGGGACCCCGTCTAGCCCAGCTAGGCAAATTGGCCAGACCAGTACAGGGACTGGAGGTGGTTCTGCGCCGCGTCCGGTTCTGTTCCTCTGTCCACACTGTGCTAAGGTCACTGGTGGCTTCCTGGGCAATTCAAACCGCCACCAAGGCCACAGGCTGTAAGGCGGTGGCTGCAGCAGCTATTTTCCTGCCTAACATTTTGTGAAGGCAACATCCCAGCTGAAAAGTGGGAGACAGGGCAGGCTGGACAGAGGAGAATTTACCACGGGACTGTGCTGCTGGCTGGAATGCAGGCGGGACCATCCTGCCTTTTCTTAAAGTGACAGGAGTGCAGACTCTGCCTGCTAATTATTAAACAGCTGTTCAGCGAATTGGGCAACTCCAGAGCCTCTGCTCTGAAAGGGGGCCAGGAAGGGCCTGCTGGAGGGGTAGGGGTGGCCTTGGGCTTCCAGGGGACAGCAGTGTCAGGCTGCCTGCACAACACAAGTGCTTCTCAGAGCTGACAGCATTTCCACCTGACCCCCATTGCCAGGCAGAGTACACAGCACTGGCACCAGTCCCTTCCCTCCTCCCCGCCCACTGTGAAGGAGGCAGAAAGCTTCAGGAGGCTCCCTTTCTTTTTCTTCTGTTTTCTTTTCTTTTGAGACAGGGTCTCACTGTGTAGTCCAGGCTGGCCCTGAACTCACTATGTATCCCAGGTGGACCTCGAACTCACTGAGATCCTCTTGCCTCAGCCTCCTAAGTGCTGGGGTCACAGGCTTGCACCACCACACCAGGCAAGGCTTCCTTTCTACTTGGGCTGTCAGGGCAGGGAGTCAATGGCACAGCCCCACTGCACGGAGCATCATCCGACACTACAGACAGCGCCCCCTGGAGTTGGGCAGCAGAGCCCTCCCACCAAGGTCCTCAGTGTGGCTGAACTGGGAGACACAGAATACTTGCACTGCCGCATAGGACCCTGCTGGTTTCTGGTCCCCTCCCTGGTCCAAAGTGCTCATGTTCCCCAGGAGTCCCTCTGGACCCCACCCCATGTCCCAGGACCACAACAGCATCTTCCCACCCCTCACCTGTTCCGGCACCAGGTGTATGGGACAGAGACCTCTTGCCTGTCCCTGCTCCCGAGTCCTCAAGTCCTGCCAGTGGTGCCTTCTCTACTCCTGAGTCTGACCTCCTCTGCCAGCACCTGCTAGCCTGGGCGATCCAGGGCTTGGATGGTCCAGGACAATCGAGCCCACATCCCCCGCACCATTGCCACAGTCCCCGCAGTGAGCTTCATCGGACAGGCCAGGTCATTCCCTTGGGGACAACCCTTCTATGGCTCCCCAGGGTCCTTGGGAGAGCAGTCGCACTCTCTTCACCTGGCACCCTTTGCTCCAATAACCTCTCCCTGAGCTCACTTGTGCCACCACTCCCAGCAGACTCCACTGAGACACACCCGGGGCCACTTCCCTCCGTCGCTCCTGCTCCGCCTGCTCCGCCTGCTCCCGGCACGACTTTCCCACCCGCACCCATCCCCACCGTACCCCAAGACCAGGCACGCCCCTCTTTCTGCACACTCTGCCGCCTCCCCATGCATGGCTCCCTGACACTGATGTGGGTTCCTTACTGAACCATAAAGTCCCTGGGGACAGTCTGTGCCTTGGTCACCTGGGGGCTCCCAGTGCTCAGCCCAGCACTGGGCCGAGTGGGTCTGCAGTGCCAAACCAGCAGGAACCAGTATGGATCTCTCTGCAGTCACCTCCCGGCCATGCTCACACTGCCCTATTGCATGGGTGTGTTTCATTTAATCCACATCCTTCTACCATGTAGGAGGAAGGATTTAAACAATAAAGAAAGGCTTTTGGCAGGATGCCCCGCCCTCCCCCTGCGGCCTGTGTCTCCACCTTTCTCGGGGTCCTTGAGGCTCGAGCGCACCACCTCCACCGCCTTCTCCACCTCCTCGTGGCTGCACACATTGAGCTGGACGGTTCTCAGTCGGTCGCTGTTCAGGCCGTCCAGCTCCTTGACTCCAGCGTCCCCTTTGTCCTAGGGAAGAGACACAGGCTGACTCCACCTCCCTTCTCCCCACCCCTGCAGAGTCCAGATGGCCCCCAGTGCCTGCTGAAGCCTCAGGCTTAGCGACCACAGCACCCCGTGGTTTCTGAAGGCCCCCACCAGCGGGTGGTTTGAGCCAGCCCCCAGAGCACGGGTGACAGACATACGCCAAACCTAATGCCACAGCCACGATGCAAATAGGATGGAGCCTCTGGCTGCACTGCTCACCAGCAGGGTTCTTCCTAGCAGGGATTGCAAACCTAGGCAGGCATCAGAGAGTGGGAAGGCTGGGGACCCCAGAGCGGAGCACATGCCAGATGTTGCCCTGTGTGTATGAAAACCCAGGTTGTCAGATACTTGGGTAATTAAGTTAATAAGTGTGATTTCTCTTAATTTTCTTGAGAGTTGGCAACTTATTGGCATCTTGAAAACTCAAACACGGTGTGGGTCAAAGCTATTGACAAGGCCACATCTGCCCAGAAGGCTCAGCCTGCCGCCTCCTGCCTAAGGTATGAGAGGCCAGCACCCGGTGCCCATCCCAGGCCAGCCCCAGCCTGGCTCTGCACTCAGATGTGTCCCCTAACAGGCTCCTGGTGTCTCTGGCAGTAAGAGTGCTGTCCTGACCTATGCAGATCCAGTGGAATAAGGAAGTGGTTATTAAGAGACTGTTCAAGCCGGGGATTTAGCTCAGTGGTGTAAGTGCCCGCCTGGCAAGTACGAGGTCATGAATTTGATCCCTGGTGCTGCAAAAAAAAAAAAAAAAAAGAGCTGTTCAACTAATAAAGTGCTATACCAATTCAGGTTTTGTTAAAGGCAAGAAAATTGTCACTGCTTTGGCAAACATTTCTTGAGCCTCTGTCACACTGTGGCACTGTGGAGGCACAAAGATAAACACCTCAGTCCCGCTCTCAGGGTTGTATCCCAGGGAAGGAGACAGCGCAGCAAGCAGACGGCAGCATGGCTGCAAATTGCAGGGAGCCAGCAGGAACACAGGACAGGGGCAGGCAGAGGAGACTTTCTAAAGGGGGTGACAGCTGGGGACACTGGCAAGAGAGGCCCCAGGGGAACAGAGCACGTCAGGAAGAGGTAAGAGGATGCCACCCTAAGCCAGCTCCCGTGGGCATCACAGAAACAGAAGGACGTGGTGTACATAGGCTGCCCAGGGCACAAGGGTCTGCTTGGGGGCACTGATCAGCTGCTGGGGGTCTCAGTAAAAGGGAGTGCTGCTAGCCGAGTGATGACTGTGCTGGGCACCATGCAAAGCACTCGGCAGGCTTTCACCCACTAGCCTTCACATCCTGGGGCAGGGTAGGTGATCACATCTTATTCCATGCCATGACACACTCTGCTCAATAGGGATGAGCCACTTTCCATGGGAAAATTAATGGTTGGCAGCCACTGCCTCACTGGCAGCGATGCTCTGTGTGATGTGTAGAAGGACGATGCTGCTTATGGGAGGGCTGGAGTGGCTGCCAGAGTATGGCTACTGCCCGGTCCAGCACTGGCCAGGTCACATGCCCCTGGCACTGAAGCAAACATCCCAGGCAGGAGCAAGAGTGGGGAGCCCAGGGCCATCGGTGCAGCTCAGGGATAGAAAGTTCTCTGCAGGTTAGGCTGAGCCTTGCAAGTGGCTGGTATCTCAGGACTGGGGAAAGTGCAGCTTGCAACCTCAGCAGAAAACTTTCAGGAGAAAATGTCATGGGGCCAGGGATGTTGGAGCCAATCACCTTGAACACTCGAGAGGGACATGACCGAGGAAGCTGACCTGTTCTATGCATTTCCGGAGAACAGAACTGGGGCCAAAGACGCAAGTTCAGCTCTGAAGGAGGAGCGGGTTTCTCAGTCAGCAGGTGGCACGGGCTGCCCGGCAGGTGTTTGGGACACGAGTTGACCTCATGAGGGCAGTAGTTAGGGACTTGGTGTAGACAATCTGAGCATCAGAGACAGGAAGTGTTGCTCTCCCTCTAAAAGCCCTTCTGTCCCTAAACTGTCATCATCCCCACGTGGTTTTTCCACCTCAAGGGCTCAGGCACTCTGCCCAGGCCGGCGGCAGGGAGGCCGATTCCACCCGGCCCCCTCTCCACACAGCAGCCTCGATGGGGGCCTGGTGAGGCTAAGGCTTGGCTTCGACCCCTGCCCTCATGTACCAATGAGGTGACAGGTGTGGGATCCTCAGGGCGGCCCAGCCTGGAACTCGTTCTGTCACTCACAGGCACCTCCAGAAAAGAACTCCCCAGAATGGCATCTGCAGGTCTGAGTGCCCACAGGTGTCTCTGTTCTATAAATGGCGCAGAGACACCTGAGGACGAGTGTGTGACATCTTCCATGCGGCTGCCCCTCCGAGTGGAGCCCACCAGGGTTGACCTCGAAGGGTTGCTGGCAGCTATCACAGATTCTATCTTGGATGTGTGTGAGGGACCGGGTGTTGTTAACCCCGTGGCCGTCACTCCGCTCCCCGCAGTGCCTGCACCAGACCTCTCTTGTGCCAGGATCATGACAATGGCCCTGCTGTCCCAGGGGAGGCCCCCACTCCGGGTCAGCACCCTCACACATGAACTCAACTCAGCAGCTTGTGGGGGAGAGTCTTCTCTAGGAAGAGGAAATGGGGTTCATCTCACGCTAAGCATGTGGGCCACAGCCTCAGACCCCGCCTCACAGACCACCCCATGCCTCCATCACCCTGAGCAGCCTGCACGCCCTGCGTCTGTGCCAAAAGGGACGGGCACGGTCAGCTGGCCCCAGCCTACCCCACCTCCCGCCGCCAGCTGGCTGCAGACTACAGTGGCCGTGTCCTTCAGGACCCCCCCGTGCTCAGCCCTGGGCCTCACTCCCGGGCCATTTCGCCTCCCTGGAACTCCATCCCCTGGATCTGCCCCCTCCAGGGCCTGCTTTGGCCCTGCTCTGTTGATGCTGGGCTACCTGGCTTACTGGTCAACCTACTTCTTTCTCTCACTAACCCCTTAAACCTCACCCACAAGCTATTTTTTTTCCCCACTCCTGGATGAAGTTCAGACCCCTCTTGGAGCTTTTCCGTTCATTCTCGGCACAGACAGAGAGGCTTTTGTTCTAGCAGAGGCCAGCTCCATCTACCAACCGGGTTACTCCAGCCCAGACTGGTGTAGAAGCCCAAACTCCCAACCCGTGCCCCGAGGGAGCATGGCGTGAGGTCCCTTCTTCCTGGGTTTTAGCTTCTCCTTCTCTCTTTCCCCTCTGTCCTTCCCAAGTTCAGCTCCAGGAGCTGGCAGATGCGAGGGCGCCAGCAGAGTCTTCTGAGGTGGCCCAGCTACTGTTGTCCCACTGAGCTAGCAGAAAAAGCCCAAGAGCTGGCCCTTCCTCCCGGGGACTCCAGGGAGACACTGCCACTGGGCACCTGTGACCGCCAGACTGTGGTGCACACTGTGCTTCCTGCCGCTGGGCCTCTCCTCAGCCCATGCCGCAGGGATGGCCCCTGGTAGCAGGCAGTCTCACTGGACAAGTGCCCTCAAGACAGCTCCAGCCAGCTCCAGCTGTCCACATGGGCCAGACGGCTTGTCCTCCCGGGCAGAAGGGCAGCCAGCTCCCTGTGCAGCCCTGTGCTCTGCTGGCAGACACCAGTCCCCTTCCTGGGCCTTTAGACTCCAACTTCATCCTGAACTACATCTATAACTTCTTTTTTATTTTTAATTTTGAGACAGGCTCTCACCAAGTCACCAAGGTGTCCAGGCTGGGCTGAAACTTGCAATCCTCCTGCCTCAGCCTCCCTGAGTGCTGAGATAACAGGCGAGCGCCACCACACCTAGTTCAGAGTCCGTCTCTTGCTTCCCTGTCTGCCCACTGAACACTCTTGTGCATCCCTGAGAACGCTTTACACCCTAGTTCTTCAGCTGTGTCTGTGCATGGTATCCCTCTACCTCTGGACGGGTGGCTCCTTGGGGCAGGGACTTATTTTTCTATAGCACCTAGCAAAGCCCCAGGCATGGCATTAGCACTGGAAAATGAATAAATGAACAAAAGACAGGTGGATGGATGGATGGGTAGAGGGATGCATGCATGGATGGACATAGATGGCTGGAGAAAGCTACGAAGAACAAGGGAGGCTGAAGCCAGCAAAGGTTCAGGCTACTCTAAGCAACAGATGAGCCAGTTGTTAGGAAAGCCAGTTTTTAAAAACCACAAAATTGTGACTACCTGTAAAGGACACTGGTGAAGAAAAGATCGCTCTCTTACCTTCAGCAAGCAGCCAGCAAACACAAGGAAGCCTTTCGAATGCAGATGCTTGGCCAAGGAGAACCCGAAGCCAGAGTCGCAGCCTGTGATCAGGACAGCTTTGCTGCCGGCCTGTTTTGAAGATCAGATCGCATGTTAGGAACCCAGGGTCCCGAGGCGAAGAACTCAGGCCTCCTGGCCCTCTGGGTAGTGACCCCCCCAGTGCTTGGGAAGTGGCCCAGGTTGGTCCTCCAGCTTGGCACAAAGCACCAAGGACACCAGACTGCAACCCGCACTCCACCACCAGCTAACAGTGCTGCCTAGGATAATGATTTCAGCTGTCAGGGTCTCAGTTTTCCAATCTGCAATCGCTATTATCATCATTGTCATTGTCATCATCAATGCCAACCTTATCAGGTACACTACTGTGTGCAAGGCTGGCCTTACTGTGCATGAAGCTTTCTTATCTAACTCTCACCCTAGCCCTGTATAATGGGTATAATTATTAGACCATGGTATTCATGAGAAAATAGAGACACGTAATGTCCTTAGTGATAGAGCTGGAATTGAAATATGGATGGAGAGATGCCAGAGCTGAACTTTTTTAACCCCCAACTTGCAGGATCCCACGTGTACAGGAGGGTGTCCTCTCATGATTGGTGGGGGACTCGGGGACAGACAGTTCAGTGAGAAAGTGGTAAAGCCCTACTCTGAGGGTGGCAGGGACTGGGGGCCCAGAGGGAAGGGCTCTGATCCTCTGACCACTTCCTTTGGCTCCTACTCACCGGGTTCACTCCGCTGGCGTAAGTCCGACGGCTGATCGGGGTACAGGAAGCAGAGCAAAACAACAGTGTGTGTCTGCAAGAGAAAAGGAAGGCATGACCATGAGGCTACGCCCTTCCTAAGACCTTGCTCCTGGGCCAGAGGCAACACGAGCATCTGCAGCCGCCACCTGGCCTGAAGCACTTGCTGGTACAGCTTGGAAAGAGACCATCTTTCCGCCAGGTGCCAGGTGGGTGGCCAGGGAGCCCACAAAGGGAGAAAGCCAAGCCAGAAGCCACTTTTGTTGGGAGGCCCTGCCAAGACATGCCTGGCCTGTGTGGTTCCAATAAAGTCCCATTTTCGGCCTTCCACGGTGACACAGGTGGGCGACCCTTCAGACTAGCTCAAGTGCGGGCCCTTCTTTCAGAGACTCAGCTTAGTGACAGCCGCCTGCGAAGCCAGTGTCTCAACTCCCATCAGTTTAATGCTGCTTCCTAGAGGTTACTGGAATTAAACTTTTTATTTTGAAATAATTACAGATTCACACTCAGTTAAGAAATAATACAGGGAGTATGTCAGGTACCTTTTACCCAATTTCCTCTAATGGCAGCATCTTACAAAATTATGCTGCACAACGAGGAGATTGACATTGATACAGTAAAAATACAGGACACTTCTGTTATGGCTTTTGTCTAAATATCCCCAAAGAGCCTTGTATGCTCATAGGTGGGCCTTTTGAAAGAGAATCGAACCGGGGGGATGCTATAGCTGACTTGCTATTGAGGGGTGGGGTTAGGCAGGTGACCTGGGGGGGACCTGGAAGGGTGCATCTCCCTCCTTGTCGCCCCCTTCTCTCTCTACTTCCAGACCACCATGATGTAAGCAGCTGTCCTTCACCAGACCCTTCCAGCCCGCCTGCTTGCCTTGGAGCCGGTCAACTGTAAGTCACCTTCCGTCACCACTAGCAACCTTCCTGGTACCTTTTTTATAGCCACAGGTACTCCCCTCCTTAACCACTAATCTGTCATTTCAAGAATGTTACATTATACTAATAAAATCATATAGTATGTAACCTTTGGGGGATTTTTTTCATCCAACATGATGCTCTGGAGATTCAATCGGATTGCTGTGTACAGCGAGTACTCCTTTTTATTACTAAGTTGTATTCTATAGTGTGGGTATTCATTTAATTATTTCCGTATTGAAGGACATCTGGTTGTTTCCAGTTTGGAGCTATAAAGAAGAAAGCTGCTATGAACATCCCTATCCAGATTTTAGTGCAAAACCAGTTTTTATTTCCCTTGGATAAATGCCCAGGAGTAGAATTATTGGGTTATGTGGTAGTTTATGTTCAGTTTTTTAAACACTGCCAAACTGTTTACAACTACAGAGTGGTTCTAGCATCCTACACCCCCAGCAGAAATGTGTGAGTGACCCAGTGTATCCACATCTTCACCAGTATTTGATGGCGTCGCTATTTTTTATTTTAGCCATGCTGAAAACTGTGCAATGATTGTTTCGCTGTGATTTTAATTTGCATTTCTCTAATGGCTGATAATGTTGAACATATTTTCATATACTGTCAGTTTGGGTTACTAAAACAAAATACCACAATATGGATGCCTTACAGAGGCTTATATAGTGGAAATTTATTTCTTCAGTTCTGCAGGATGGGAACTGTCCCAGATCAAGGGGCCAGAAGACTGTCTTGTGGGGGCCTACTTCCTTCCTAGAACTGTCTCTTTCCAGTGCAGAAGGGGAGAGGGGTGTCTTGGAGCTCTTTCATAATGGCGCTAATCTTATTTGTGAGGGCCACACCTCATATCAACTCCTCAAAGTATGAATTTGAGTGGGACAAGTACTAAGACCACAGACCACCCATATGTCCTTTTCAGTAAAATGTTTCTCCTTGTATTCTGCCCATATTCTCAGTGGATTGCTCTTTCCCTAGTGAAGATGTTCTAGGTACTAGTTCGTAGGTTCATATGTGGCATACAAATCTTTTCTCGTAACCTGTAACTTGCCTTTTTATCTCCTTACCAGGATCTACTGAGGGATAAAACTGTTTCAGTCTGATTGATCTTTTTTTTTTTCCTTTTATGGGTTATGCAGAACCTTTTGCTTAACTATAAAACCTTTGCACTGAGTCATACGCCTGGACTGTTTTTATTTTTTTATTTTTTGGACTTTTTAATTTTGTGACAATCTAAGTCACTAAGTTGCTCAGGCTGGGTTTGAATTTATAATCCTCCTGCCTCAGCCTCCTAGAGTGTGGGACTCACAGGCATGCACCACAATGCCTAGCTCTTTGTTTGCTTGTTTTTCTAAAAACCATGTAGATTTGTGTTTCACATTTTGAGTCCATGACCCATTTTGAGTTAACTTTTGTATGACAAGACTTGGGTCAAGAGGGGCTTTTCTGTCTATGAATTTCCAATTGCCACAGTACCTGTTGTTTGAAAACACTACCTTCTGTCTATTGAATCACACCTGCATTTCTGTCAAAAATCAGTAAGGCATTTTTGTGCAGGTCTATTTCTGAATTTTCTCTTCCACTGCACTGATCTTAGGTTCCTACCTGTTATGGTTAATACATTGTGTCAACTTGAGTAGTTTAGAAGTTTAACTGAGAGACTCAGCAGGGAACCAGAGTTCTTACTTTGTAAATATCCTCATCCTGTGCAAAGGAGGGCAAGGATGTTTTGTGAGAGCTACACCCACCCTGGGAAGGGGGCGGGGTGGCCTGGGTATACTATGAGGGTAGAGAAGAGGCTTGTTTTTTCCTTTTTTGCTCCGGCTGCTGCCTTGAAGTGTTGCCCCTGTGCCATGCCACTCTGCTTTGGAGCCAGCTGATTATGGACTGAAATCTCCAGAACTGTAAGCTAAATAAACCTTTCCTTGCTTCACTTTGGTGTCAGGTGTTTGTCTCAGTAATGGAAAAAAGTAACCAAGACAGTACCTTATTTTACTTTTTAAATATTTTACCTACTTTGCCTTTCCCTATAAGCTTTAGAATAATCTTGTCTTGATCTACAAAAAAATCGGACAGATATTTTAATAGAATTTGTGCTAAACCCATAAAATTAATTGAGGGAAAATGGACACATCTATGTTGTTGTTTTCCAACCCCTGAACACAGTATAGGTCTCTGTTTACTTAGATCTTTTATTTGTTTCACTATGTTGTGTAATTTTCAGCAGACAAATCCTGGGCATGTTTTCTTTTGTTTATTCTAAGTACCTTCTCCCTCTACCGATCCCCCTCCCCTCCCTTTCCTCTGATTCAGGGGACCAAACTCAGGGTCTTACACATGCTAGGCAAGCCCTATTTCACTAAGCTACACCCTCAGCCCCCACCTTGCTTTTTTCCTTGTGAATAGTTACAACATTGTTCTTAATTTTCATATCCATATTTTCTTTGTCAGCACATAGGAAGACAATTTTTGTGCTACCTTGTGTCTTGTGACCTTGCTGAACTCACTTACTCATTTTAGGAACTGTATATTCCTTGGGAGTTTGTATGTATGTAGACACCTTTATTTCTTTTCTGAGCTGCATGACTTTCATTTCCTTTTCCTGCTTTACTGCCCGGGCTGCAACTGACAGCACTATCTCAGAGGCAAAGCATTCAGTTCTCACCATTAGGGATGATGTCAATCATAGGTCTATTGTAAACGTTATCCATTGAGTTGAGGTAGTTCACTTCTGTGTCTTTTTCTGATTTTTTTTTCCCAATCATAAGTGGTCGTTAAACTTTACTTTTTCTGTATTAATAGAATCATGCAATTTTTCTTCATTAATTTGGTGAATGACACTGATTTTAAAATGATGAACCATTCTTCCACTCTGAGAACAAACACTTGTTCATAGCTTATATTTCCTTTTAAATCTGGCTGAATTCTATTTAATATTTTAAAGATTGTTACGTCTTTATTCATGAGAGATATTGGTCAGTAGTTCCCTTCCTTTCTTCCTTTTTTCTTTTCTGCAGTACTGTAGACTAGACTCAGGGACTTGTGCTAAGCAAGCACTCCACCACTGTTACGGATTAAGAACTGGTGATCAACTTGGCACAAGCTGAATTAAATTGGCATGGTGCTGCATTTAGACAGTTCACTTGAGGAAGGTTGCCAGCATAAAGAGAGACGTGGAGAGGAAGAGCAGAGGCGTTGTGGGTTCTCCTAAGTGCTGCTGTTTGGAGCCATTGGTTCTCCTGAAGAAGCTTGTCAGGCTGGCTCCCCAATATGACTTCGGTCATTATCATCGGAGGAGCTCGGGACCTTGTCGGTCAGAGTGGCTGCGGTTCACTTTGAGGAGCTCTGGTCCTTATGTTGAGCATCGCTTCCTGGCTCCAGAGGGGATGATGGTTTCTGTTCAAACTCCAGGAGAAGCTGTCACGCTGGCTTCCTGGCATGTACTTGACTGTTCTCATTGTTGGTGGAGCGCGGGACCTCATTGTCGCTGAGGATGGCTGTGGTACTTTTCGGGGAGCCCTGGTTCTTATTTGAGCGATGCTTTTTGGCTCCACTATAGAACCCTCAACCTACTAGCACACATCCTTCATCCTGTTGGCATAGACGTCCTAGCTTCCACTGCTGGCCTTTGGGCCTTCCCAGAACAGACTTTGGTGTTGTGGACAGATTTCCTGCACTTTCTTGTGTCTAATACTGGATAACCATCATAAATAATATCATAAATTCTGTGTCCTAATTGTAATCTTTCTTCCTGAGACCCCTGACTATAACAGCACCAAAGGAGCTTGTCGAAGTGCAAGCTCTGGTCCAGTGATGGTGGACCTGTTAGAGACGAGAGTCCAAACTGCAACCCAAAACCCACTTATTTATCACAAAGTGCCAACCCTGCAATTAAAACTGAATAGTGAGGTTTTAGTTTAGAAAAAAACAACTGTTAATATCTTTTGTCTTAAAAGAAAAATACAATGACATGCGTGCCATAGTTTGACACCACTGCTCTAGTTGGTAACACACAATTCAGCCCAGGAACAGGGGTCTGTGAGACAGCCCTCCTCAGAGAATGGGGTTGGATCTCCAACTGCAGAGTAATCATAAAATGGGACTCAGGCTGTCTTAGTGTTGCAAGAAAATTGTCCTAGATGTTGGCTGCTCCAGAGGTGCCTTAGTCAAAAGCTTTCTGAGTCTGGGAATGGTGGTGCATGCCAGTAATCCCAGCACTCAGGAGGCTGAGGCAGGAAGACTCCATAGTGAGTAGGAGGCTGACTTTGTAGGAGGCTACAGAGTGAGTTTGAGGCCAACCTGAACTACATAGTAAGACCCTCTCTCAAAAAACCAAGGACAAAAAGCAAAATGCTTCTTTCTGATTCAGTATCAGCCACTGAGCAGATAACCATGTATATTTGGAATGATTAAATCAAACTGCTGTAGTAACAGGCCCAATTTGCTTGGAGGCTAAAACTTCATTTGACTCCAGAAATAATGATTTAACATCCAACAAAAGTATTTTGTACTAATTTTAGGAATGATTTACACATGTGTTGTATTTTGAACATTTGTGATAATTAACACCCAGCTTATTAGAGGATCTGATATATAAGCCTCATGATTCCAATTTAAAATGTATCATTGAGTTTTTAATGTTCGAGTTTAGAGTTTGTTTGTTTGTTTTTTTTTTTTTTGCGGCACCGGGAATCAAACTCTCAACCTTGTACTTGCCAGGCAGGTGCTTAGGCCACTGAGCTAAATCCCCAGGCCCAGCTTATTTGTTTTTTCTTTTAATTGAAAATATTTACGATAAACCAGGCACAGTGGCACATGCCTGTAAGCCCAGCTACCTGGGAAGCTGAGGCAGGAGGATTAGCAAATTCAAAAACCAGCCTGAGTAACTCAGCAAGACTCTAAACATAAAAAAATAAAAAGGACTGGAGATGTAGCTTAGTGGTAGAGTGCCCCTGGATTCATCCTAAGCACCCTACCCCAAAAAGTTAAATTTTACAAAATGTATAAAAATAAGCCGGGTGTGGAGGCACACGCCTGTAATCCCAGTACTCAGGAGGCTGAGGCTGGAGGATTGTTGCAATTTCGAGACCAGCCTGGGCTACAAAGTGAGTGCATGGCCAGCCTGAACTGCATAATGAGACCCTGTCTCGACAAAAAAAATACTGAAATGTTTGAGAAGATAAGATTTACAGAATTTATAATTTTATAAGATTCATATTCTAAATATCTGGATAAGTTCTGTTAGAAGCATTAAGTAAAAAGAATATGTTAAATTTGATTTTTTTTTTTTTTTTTTTGCGGTGCTGGGCATCAAACTCATGACCTTGCACTTGCCAGGCAGGCGCTTATACCTCTGAGCTAAATCCCCAGCCCTTAAATTTGAAATATTTCAGTGAAGTTTAAAGAAGTTTTTCAGTGACACCAAATATTAATAAAAGGCTACTTCAAAGGTCTTAAAATTCAACAGATTTAAAAATAAGATTTATAAGTTAAACTCAGGAGCCCATTTTTTAAATTGTGACTTTAATGAAATTAACATTC
>RJWT010032805.1:0-14049 GCA_004365215.1 Cuniculus paca | reverse complement strand
TAAAAGCAAGGAAAATAAAACAATAAAACCGATCAAAACAAACCAGTGTAAGTGATACAGAACTTCAAAACAATATGAAATCAACATAGTTACCTCAATGCCTCTTGTTGTCTTCAAAATAGCTGCAGATACCTTCAGACATAGTAAAACTCAAACAAAACAGAACAGAATAAAACAAATTCAAATAAAACAATGAACACAATAAAGGACTTTAAAACAAGACAATAGTGAATCCAAAATGGTTACCATAATATATCTTGTTATCTTTGAAACAGCTGCATTACATTTCTTTCTTCACAAACTTTAGTCCCCTTCAAGCTAATTGCTTTTTGTTTTTTTGTTGTTGTTATTGTCATTTGTTTGTTTTTTGGTACTGGGAAGCAAACTCAGGGCCTCATACTTGCTAGGCAGGCAGTTTCACAGAGCTATATCCCTGACCCTATTTCTGATTTTTCTATATATGTCTAGGAAGCTTTCAAATCCTTCCCCTAATCTTACTGTAAATAGTCTCTGGTTATTCTAGCAAACATGTGTATGACTGTTAATTCCTGTTAATTTTGTCTTCAGTTGCTTGACTCTTCCTCTTGTCCTCACTGGGCTATGAAACCAGTGCCTTTGGTTGACAGTTCACACATAAAGCAAAATCAAGGAGATTTCAAGTTTTGTCTATGGGTGAGATTTATTTAACAGTGGGTTTCAACATAGGGTGACTTAGGTAAATTGTTTTATTGTAACAGCTCTTGATTTTCAGTACTTTTAGATATTTTCTGTTGATGTTCGTATTTACTGCTAATGAATCTTCAATTGCTTCATCTGAAGAGAATGAACTGGATGTCAAGAGTGTAAAATATCTGAAGAGTCTCAGCAATCATAACACCATCCTGGGTTAAATATAATATACATCATTGCATCTGGTGTTTCACTATTCAGCATCTCACCATTTTCTCTTTGCATGAAGACATTCACACAGACCAGATTTGCAATTATGGTTTCATCCCACCCTCCTTCACCCACCCCACCTAAAGAGTCAGCTGGCATTGCCAATTAATTCCTAAGCCTTTCTGGTTCTATGACGCAACTGTATTGCTTTTTTGCTTCCTTGCTGCAGGTTAGGTTTTGGCCTCTTCATGTCTCTTTTGTTAGCTGACACTGATTCATCTACTTTCCACCTTCTAAAATCATATTACTGTCTATTGTCTTGGACCCTTTGGATTCATGCTATTTCATTCCTTTGTTGTCATTGTAGTATTTTATGGGGCAGTGGAAGTCAATGACATTTTAAGCAGGCATAGATACTTGTATCTGGGCTAAGTTTTTAGGATCTCAAATCATTTTAATATGTAGGCAGACTATGACTAAAGAGTATATAAATAAATGAAAAACATAAATTTTTATCTCATAATCTAAATACCTATTACAAAGACCTTCTCTTCATTTTTCATATATATTTACTAAGGAGTTTCTTCCTTTCTCTTTTGTTTACAGATGGAAGTTTTAGACAAAGTCGATCAAACTTCACCTCCCTGTTAGTACAGCCCATTTCTGCATCCCTTGTTGCAAAACTTATCTCTTCACCTAGAGCTGGAACCAAAAATGACATCTGCAGTCCTCTGGAACTTCCATATAGTGGTAAGGTGTTTAATGTTTTTCTATGAATTGTAGTTTTTGTAAGAACTGTGATCATTTAAAGAAAATCTCTTAAATTGAAATGTTTAGTATTATTCTTTTCGGAAACATTGCCCTTTGATGAGGGGAACAGCTATTATTTACTCTGTAGGGACATTTTTGCAAAGTAGATTTGGTGAAGACTGAGCGTTGACCAAGCTAGGGGTTTAAAAAAAGAGAGAAAGCATTTCGAACTGCTACAAAGATAAGTAGCTTTAAAAATAGAGCATTTGTACATGCACAAAAATCTGCTTAACATAACTTCCCAGTTTCAGATAGATAGCTTAACATAGCTTCCCAGTTTCAACAATATTATTTCCTGCCAAGATTCAGTAGATAGCAGGCAGCTATCTGGGATATAGAGTCTTTTAGTATAATGCATTAAAGCCTGATTCTTGCAATTGACTAAAATAATCCCTCTGTCTATACGCATCATGGCCCGAGAGATGCTTTTTCTACAGCGATGCAGTTTGTCAGGTCTTGTTGGGCCATGCTGGATAAAACTGAAGTAGTTAAGCTACCAGTGGGATAAAAGCCATGAGCTGCATCTTATTCCTGCTCCCAGCCTCAGCATTAGAGTTCTAAAACTTTCTTTACATATTGTTAAATTTGTCTCAAGTTGCTATGAACTGCCACTTAAGGGTTTTGACTTTTGTGTCCAGAGCTGGGCGATCCACTAGCTGCATTTCATCTCATCTGTTTTTCTGTTGACAACAAAAGCATTAAAACTGTTTTGAAGAAGCCTTTTGAAAAGTCTGGATGTATTCAGGATGGCTCTCTGTTAAAAGACATTTACTTTTCAACAACCTGTAGATTGAGAACCTCCTAAACTCATTACCAATTGAGGAAAGCAGACAATATAAAAATGGTAATATGCCTATGTCCTCAAAGCAAGAAGGAAGCAGCCCTAAGAGTTTTTCATTTTGCTTTTTTTTTTTCTGTCATTTATTCTGAGTCACAGGAACTAATTATGGACTTTATTTGCTAAATATATGAGCAGCATCAATGCAGTACTTCAGTTACAAAGAAAGTGCTGGACTTGTACAGGGGTAGATTTATTTCTATTTAATTATTAAAATCAATACATTGTACACCCCGAATGCATTCAAACCACCATCCTGACCCCAGGGACTTGACTTTTCCCATGCCATAACTGCTCATCTATCTCCTTTCCACCAGAAGTCTGTTTACATTGACAAAAAGAGTAGCTAACCTTCTATCATTTCATGTTGTTTTGAGAAGTAAAGTATAATATATGTCCCAATACTTTTATATACTGTAAAATGTCAAGTGAATTAGAAATTTGCTTCCATGTCAAGTAACTATAGCAATTTCTTTCTCAGTGTGCAAGTAATGTCTTAGCAAAACAGAATGGCACTATACCGTTCTATATCCTAATAAAATAACACATATGAAGCCCATAAGGAAAACTGAGATACATGCTGAAACCTGTTTACAGCTCCATTTTTAAAGAAGCTGCAAGATAGGACTGCCCTCTAAGGAATTATATCAGAGCAAGTTTTCCTCATGGATACATTAGTTATTACTGATTTTTAGAAAAATTCAGACAGAGGCCGGGCATAGTGACACACATCTGTAATCCCAACACTTCAGAGGCTGAGGCAGGAGGATCGCTGCAAGTTTGAGTCCAGCCTAGCTACAAAGTAAGTTGAGGCCATCCTGAACTTCATAGTGAAACTCTATCTCAAAAAAGGCAAAAACAAACAAACAAACAAAAAACAACAAAGAAAAGAAAAATTAGGAAAAATATACTAAATCACTAAAAAGACATTTTATAGTATAATGAAGTCATTTGTTAAAACACCCAGTATTACATTTAGATTTCCCAGACACAATAGTATACGTAGAACAATGACTTTTTACCCCACTGTTTGGACAATAATGCTCATGATTATGCAAGATAATTAACTTTTATGTTTTCTGATAAACACCTATATAGCGCATTCATTGTTCATGGTTTTATATATCATGATAGAAAATAATACTAAACGAAGACTTGTTCTCTCAAGCAATAAGAGCAATGCTTATTCTTTATGGATTAAAGGTATTTTAAAACATTATAATTATATCTTATTGTTGAATTTTCTAAGTATGTTCTTGATTTTAATGTAGGAAAATCTTCACTAATAAAGTTTGGATGGAAGTATATTAAAAACACACATACAGATCAACTATTTGTGTTACCACTTAACTATTTTATATAATAAGTCATAATTTTCTGAAATCAAGACAACAATGTAGTAGAATTTTTCTACTGTATGTACTGATTTCCTACTCTCCTTTTTGCCACATTTTCAGTATGAGTAGATTTGTCCACGCTCTAGAAATAGATCTTGATTGGTTCAAACCCATTCACATATCACATTAACCATATTATAGCACCTGATGGATGATCGAAATCTGACCAAACAGTACTAACACTCAATTCTTAACTTTGAGCAGTGACTATCATTTAAACAATAGAAAAGGGAAGCATGTGGCTCTGGATTTGGGTAGTCATGTTGGGACCATAAGAATATATCCTACTTGATAATGGCACTCGAGCCAACTCAGAATGAAAGATGAAGGGAGAGCAAGAGGGAGACAGAGTGATCGAGAGAGAGGTGACTCCTATTATTTGGGAGCTCAAAAAACTTATCTGGAACCAAATCCCTTGAACTGTTTATATATATGAATACTATACATATGAATACTTTTATATATGTGAATATATTCTTTTTTATTTTGTCAAATTTATATTTTGTTTTCATTAGTTATCAACCAGAAATTATCTAACTGATAAGGTCACAAAATTTTAACTAAACAAAAGAATTAGATATCTGCATTCATGAAACAGGCTCAGTGAAGTGACATAGGGAGCAGGACATTTGTATAGAGATCTCTGTAAGAAATAAGACAATTGTATGATGAATGAAAAAACAATCAGGAAATTTCTTTGGCTTAATAAATACAAATTATTTCCATTGATTAGATAATTGAACTCTGACTACATTTCGTTTCCCCAAGTCTTTCTCTGTAGATCATACCTATTGATCTAGTACATTGTCAGTCTTTGTTCTTGAGGTACAGTTAAAATGTGAAAATCTTAATTATCAAAATCAATCTGTCCTGTGGTTAAAATTCACGAACCTAGTGAAAAATGAGATGAAAAGTTGTAAGATAGATTTATGTAATTTAGGGAGAAAAATATAAATGAATCAAGTTAAAAAGTATTTGGATAAATTTGAAGTGTCTACTTTTTTTTTTTTAAAGAAAAACCTATTTCTATGTTGCATGAAAGTTAGTGACTGCAAATTTTTACATCAGTTTAAAGCATATTTCTTAAAATGAATAGATATATATGTGTAATCTCTTTATTCACAATTTGAAGTGAGTTATATTACCGAAATGAGTTATATTACCATATATAATATATGACTGATAATCTAATTTATAATTTTACCTACCCTATTTCAAATGTCTTTGTAATTTGTTAGTAGCTATTAAATAATTCATTACTAGTATTTCTTGAATAGAGATGTATTGAGCATATTATGATTATAAATTATTACACACAAATTTAATTATTGACAAATAGTTCATTTTAACTTTTCAAAAAAATTCTTTAATAAGAAATATTAGCAAACTTAAATCTAGCATTATTTTTTGTTACATATAAAACAAGTCAGTGTTCAGAGTAGCTCCAAAATTGCTACCTGTGATAAAAACCAACATGATACTATGCTATTCTACCTAAAGAATCTCTTGAGATATTCTATTTCTTTCTATCTGTCTATCTATCTATCTATCTATCTATCTATCTATCTATCTATCTATCTATCTACCCACCTATCTGTGTGTCTCTGACTATGTATTTATGTATGTATATATCTATCTTTATCTCTATAGACAGTTTAGTGGTATGCATTTAAAATAGTGTGGCCTGCTTTAATTTCCAATATAATAAGTAACTTTTTTTGCTGTATCCAGAGTGTTATAGTTTGTGTCTTGATGTCCCCCTAAAGCCTTGTGTGATCATAGAGTTTTTTCAGAGGTGGCTGAATCTAGACTTTGTGATTGATTTGTAGTGCAATCCTGAGACTAAGAGTACTGGGAATAGAATGGTAATTGCTGGATCAGTCCACTGATTGGGTTGGAAACTCTAATTCAAGGAGCCTTGATAAAATAAAAGGGGCAGAAAAAGGCATGTTTCTGACTTTTTGCTCTTGCTTTTGGTATCGTCGGTCCCATGAGAGCTGCCCCTTTGTCCTGCCACCCTGCTTTAGAACCAACCAGTTGTGGACTGAAACTTCTACAAACTGTGAGCTAGATAAACCTTTCCCCTTTTCACCTTGTGTGTCAGGTATTTTGTCTTAGCAATGAGAGAAAAGTAACTAAGACATAAAAAAATTTTAGTAGGCCTAAAAAGAGGAGAAATGCAAACTTGTTTCAGAATTGAGTTGGTATGTTAGTCAGCTTTTTGTAACTATAAAAAGAAATGCCTCAGATACACAACTTATAAATATGAAAACTTTATTTTACCTCAGAGTTTGGAGGTCTCAGCCAACAGTATCCTGGCCCTGTCACTTCTGGCTCTGTGTCCAGGCAGAATCTGACAGAGAGCATGTGAGAGGAAGCTCTTTACCTCATGGCAACCGAGAAACAAAGATGTACAGAGTCTCAATATCCCCTTCAGGGCTTGCCTCCACACAGCAGCCAAAGTTCCTTCCACTAAACTCTACTTTCTAAAGTTCCACCAACCCCTAACAGTGCCACAGGCTGGCAAGCAAGACCTAATTACATGGGTATTGGGGGACATTTAACCAAACCAAACCATAGGCTTTAATAACTTTCAGCCTTCAATAAGGAGGAAAAAAATTAAGAAGAAATTAGGACTAATTTTTATGTGTACAGATACTTTCTATATAACACACATGTGGCTATGATAGCCTCTCCTTTTCTGAAAAAAAATTCAGTGTGCCAGATCACTTTAGAGAAGACTAATATCTGTGGTGAAAAATGTGAGCTAAATGTTCGGATTCACTGAACTCTACAATGATGACACCCACTGTGTAAATGGTCTCTTCTTCCAGAGACCGTTTGCAGAGTGGACCTAGGAGTCTAAGCTAAAAGTTCATAGCAGAGTAATCTGTAGAGATAAAGATCAGCATTCATAAGCTGCCAGTCTGAAGTCCTCAGACAAAAGGACAAAAGAGAAGAAAAGTTCCAGAATTCACTTTGAAGGACTATTCATCTAGGATATTAAACAGAGTGAGTGTAGGTGGGGAACCTATTGTCCACAGTGGACAGAAAGTAGAGTCCGTCCTCTGTTTCCTGGGGAGTGCAGTATGGGCTCGCTGGGGTGACAGAGTTGTCACTCATTCAAGACTTCTCAAGTTTCCAGTTCTCTGTTTCAACAGTTTTGATGACTTAGTTTAGCTTTACTCCACGGTTTTTATTTCTTTGTTTGCTACAACACCAAAAGACAATGTGAGGCATACACTTTTAAGTGAAATTATTTAAACAAGCATTTTCAAATTTCTTAATATTTCTGAGCAATTTTTATAGTTTCTTGCAGTCTTATCTCAATTTTTCCAGTACCTATCACTCCTTATAATTTATTAAAAAACTACAGCTAAGATTCACAGTTTACATGTGTGATATGTTTATTAAGACGTAGCCTATTCTTTTGCTGATCCATTCTTCAAAATGGTAAGATACTGTCATTTATTAACCAGAAATTGCCAGAGATTATCACTGCCTTTCTGGTTCTATTACTGACTTCATATGTCCAAAATGTGTTCTATTATTCTATTCAGTATTATTCAAATGTGTTTTGCATGTTGTAAAGGCCCAGTATCTTCCAAATTCTTAAGTCTCATTGTGAATCCATTCTTCCTTAAAAAGCCTTTTGGGATTACTTTCAAGTTGGAATTAACTTCTCTTGACTCTCTGATAGTCCGTCAGCACTTGCATGTTACTTGGAACTGTGAAGTAAAGTATCAATAACTAAGTAAAGCATAAATTAACTTAGACGTTTATTAGAATAAATTGTTCCTGCTTTGTTTCTATATTTCAATTATTTGAGGTCTTACTCATTGTCTAGGATGTGATCAACGTTTCATGACTATTAGAACAGAATGTGATCTGTGTGACTGTCAGATGTGATGTTCTATGTATGCCTAAATGAGGACTAAATTTCTTCATTTAATTGTTCAAATAGCCCATATCTTACTAATCTTGAAATCAATGCCCCTAAATACAGATTTGTCCATTTTATCTTCCAGTTTTGTCTAGTTTTTGTTTTATATCATCAGAGGTCATTATTTAAGTGTATATAAATTCAAATATATCTTATTTTCCTGGTTAGTTGAACCACTTATTAAAGGAAAGGATATTCTTTGTATCTAGTGAAGCATGCCTTAGATTTGATGTGACCTTATATTGCTTAGCTAATTTTTTGATTGTTAATTTTATACTGAGTCATTTTTCCTTTCAACCTTTCTATATGTTTCTCTTTATTTTATGCATTTATGACTAACAGCAAATAATACACAATTCAATCATACTTTAACTGGAGCATTTTGTCCATTACGTTTAATGTGAGTACTCTGTACTTATATTTTTCATCTTAATTTGAGTTTCATCTTTGCACTACATTTGCTTTCCTTTTATTTTTTTCTTTAGATAGAGGTTTTTGTCATATTTTTCTCTACTATTTTAGGAGATATAAATCTCTTTGTGTACTTTTTTTTTCTTAGGAAACCCTGTACGTTCTCTGCTTTATGCCAGGTAACTATTTATACAGTCTTTGGAATACAGTGGATGAACGCAAACCTTTAGAATTTCTACTTTATAGAGCTGTCTTCCTCTCTGCAATGTGTGCAGGCCCAGGACTGAATCTTTTCACACTTGCTTCCCAGGAAACCAGCAAGATGAAAGGGTTCTCCAATTCAGCTACTTTCCGCAGGTTGAAAACAGCTTCTGTTTTATTTATCTGGGCTCCCATCAGTCCAGAGCTTAAATTTTGACCTAGTAATTCTTTAATTTTTTGCTTTTTCTTAGATACTGTTAATAATACTGGTTTTATGATTTTCATCATTGTAAGTCATTTTCAATGGAAATCTTAGTCCGATATCCTAGCCTACAATATTAACAATAAAGAAAATCTCTCCATCTATTCATTTCCTAGCAACAAATATGGGTAAATCTATGATTATACATAAAATGAGTCACACAGAAATCAGACTCCCATAAGGAAGTCACTGACATACTAAACACATGCAATTCAAATGAATTTAGCCGACAGTCTGTGAAAAAGTTGTCGACAGATAAAGGAGAAGAGAAAAGAGATGTTATCAGTACTACTACCTCTAAACAAGGACTAGTCATTTCTACTACCTATAAACTGGAAGGGGCAAGAAAAGAGAATAGTTAAAAGAGTCGGATGACTTTGAGCTTTAAGAGAGAAGCTATGACTTTCAGTCAAACAATGCAGGCACTGCCAGCAAGCAACAAGCCAGGGAGGATGTTGAATAAATCCTCCAATTGTTCACTGCTCAATTGCTAATCACTTACTGATCCCTTCCATGGGATAAATTCAACCTGAAGCCAAATGTTTAGAGAGCCAGGTAGATAACTATCCTGGGCACAGTTAAAAAATAGACCTGAATGGACAAATAGAAAACATGCAGCATAAAATAGTGTTGCAGGTGATTAATCTGCTGACTTACATTATGTGATTTTTACAGCGTTTGCTAGAAAGACGTGGTAAATCAATAACTGAATTTTCAGATTTACAAAGAAACAGCCTAAATTACTTTTTTTGGGATTAATATTCTTCAAAATTTCTTCCCATCTGGGTAGCCTTACTACTTATGCATATAAACTCATACACGTGCCTGCACATGTGAATGTGTGTGAATATATGAGTGTTGTAGACGAAGAACTACATTGTCCTAAAAATATATAAATCATGGTAGCATAGAATCCATAAGCAGTTTTTACTCAGATTTTTTAATCAAATGGTTGGATTTAGGAAGTATATTGATAAATTGTGTATTTCCAGTCATCGAAAATGACCTCTAGATACAATCCCAGAAGTTCTATTTATAGTTAGGTAGCTAAGTACACAGAATGGGGAAAATAATTAAAATTAGATGCTATAGGATAAATTCCAAAGTACATGGTTGTTATTGTTGTTGCTGCAAAGAGTAATATTGGCTTAGCAATGGATTGTTCAAATGGACAAACGCAGCAGCAGTAGATGCATCAGTAAATGCGAGTTTATCTCAGGTTTTACTGACATTCATTTTTAAAATTTAAAGTGTGATCATGACACTGATTCCACTGCAGGAAAATATGTGCTTTTAGAAAAAGGTATAAAATACTATAACACAATAGGTACTGGAATCAACACAGTTAGGGGATTATAAGCAGATGAAAGGCCTCAGTTTGCTATTCTGCTATGACATTATTTGGATCAACTCTAGTCTTTTCCCAGTGCTACAAAAAGAAGTCCTTTGTCAGTTGAAAGGATCTGATGTAAATAGAGCATACTCCTCAGACTCAGAAGTTGTATTTCTTTGCTTAGATCTGCTTCTTTTAAAAAGGAATCATAGACTTCAGGATCTAGACGAAAGCAAAATAATTTAAAAAGCCTTCCATGTAAGTGTCTAGAAACTCTGAAGGAACCACAAGAAAAATAGGTGCCTTAAAGGAAACTATTAATAAAAAGAGAAAATGTAATCAAATATAAGCAAAAAATAAAAGTAGAAGTAAAAGTCAGAGAAGCAAGGAAAGGAGTTGCTGCTATAGTTACTGATGCTAATAAAAGGTTGTGGGTTCCTGTGGATTACAATGGGGATATAGCAACCACACATGACTATATGCCCACGAGAACAAGAAGTTGGAACTAAGATCTCTGTATAAACCAGTACCATGGGGTAGATGTGGGAAGATCAGAAAAATTATCTACCTCCACTAAAGCAAAGTCTTTTTCTTCTTCCTGAGCTCTGGAATGTTAAAAACAAAAGAAAACAAAACAAAGCAAAACAAAACAAAACTCTGCTCTTACAACTGAAATCCCTAGCTCAGAATTTTCACTACAGTTGTGTGATAGAAGCTCCAAGCCAAATAAGTAACATAAAAGGTGATCACAAGTCATACATATCCCCTAGAGGTCTGGCAAAACACAAACGATGCTGGGAAAGCATTTACCAGTGAAATATTAGCCAAAAGAGAGTGGACTAATTGTACTGATATCAAATGTGGATTGAGGGAGATTTTAGGGAAAAAATAGGGCAGAAAAATGTGTACAGAATAATTAATCAGAAAGATACAACAGTTTCCAACTCATATACATCTAACAAACTAGTATAAAAATACATAAAAAAGATTTAGAGTGCTGTTAGAATAAAATGTTAAATATAATATCATTGTAGGAAATTCTAACATGTTTCAATTATTAAAAGAAGAAACATAGTACACGTACTATAGTTAGTAATATATATTATATATATATAATGCTGTATCCATTAAATAGGAAATGCACAGATTTATATAAATTTAATAACAATCTTTATTGCTATTTATAAATTGCAATAGTCCATATAGTGATAAAAAATTATTGCCTAATACCAAATTATCAGTCCATGCAAAATTTATTTACTGTTTTTACTTAATTTAGGTATGACTATCAAAAGAGTAGCTCACACATTTTATGTGAAGTTTAAAACTAAATATGCTAAATGCATATATTTTGAAGAGAATTAGAACAGAAATTTCAAAAATGAAGAATCCAAAAATAAAGGGTCCAGTAAATACTCACTTTAGCAGTCCATTGTACTAATAAATGTCTCACAGCTAATGGCCACCACTTTGAGCACCTCTTGTAATTGTAAAGATCAAAGGTAACTTGTATTAATCTCATGATGTCTCAATAAATTTAGTATTAAATATTTGTACAATTTTTCTTTTTCTGATGCATTCATTTCTGGTGGAGTCTTCATATGGACACACGTGTATATATAAAGTTTGAAAGGCAAGAAATGAAGCATTTAAATTAAGAACTTAAGTAAAGAACAGTGTTATGCAGTCAGGTAAAATTTAAGAAAGGAAACAATAGACAAATAACATAATATCAAAGGGAAAATTAAAAAGAGAATTACATGTGTGTCCTATCCCTTTTCTGCAAAGCGCATACTCCTTATGGTACATAAACTGTTACAGAATCTAGGTAAGACATAAAAGGTCTCTAAAACATTACTGAGATTATATAATCTAGATGTCAAAACTGGATTACAGCAAGCGAGAAGTAAAGTTATCAATCATTGATTGCTGCATATGCAAATATTCTAAAAATATTAGTTACCAATGACAGAAAATAGATTGTGCTCAAATAGAGTTATTCCAGAAATACATGCATTTATAAAAACTGTAAATTCAGAAGCTTAACAATTATCTTAATAGATGATTAAATATCTGTTTATGGTAAAGCCTCTTAGCAAAGTAAGAAGTAATCTTCTTACTTCGATAAAAGGAATTTCCCAGAAACCTAAAGCAAACAACTTTTAAAAGATAAAATCTTTGGAACATTATTTTAAAAGTCAAGAACAAAGGACAAAGAGCACAGCATGTTGATTTCACTGCCTCCACTCAGCCCTGCACTGATGGTAGTAGACAAAATAATACAATCAAACGCTACACTATTCCAAAGTAATAAAGAAAGCTATTTGTTTGCAGTAAGGAATTATCTTCATTAAACACTAATAGAAATAAAAATCCTAAATATCAACCCTAGAGCACATAAAAAATTAACTACAAGTTTCATTAAAAGACCAAAATATGCATTCAATAGCATTCTTATATGCAATTCAAATAGGCATTAAAAATTTCTGTTCAAATAACTAGAAAAACATAAACAGAAATTAATACTAGTTTAAAAAATTGTCATGGAGAAAAATATAAAAATGTAATCAAAGATATAAAAGCAACTGAAATAAATTGAGAGGTATACCATGTTCACATACTGAGTGAACATATCATATATATATGATATAATATCCTCAGGTTTATTAATCATGTGATACTAATGAAATCCTAAAATGCCTTTTTAAAATACAAAAAAATGTTATTATTAAGGTTCATATTAAAATACTGTTCACAAATATGTTCCAAATTGAACAATAGTTAAATGATGACCATAGTGATAATAATAATAGAAGAGAAATCATTTCATATATCCTAAAACTACATAAATTAAAACAGTATGGCACTAATTAGAATGAAATTCAATAGCATGACTGAAAAATAATGCCTTAATACTGACCCATTTATCATTAATAAAAGTTCCACATTAGTGCAAGATGTTAATAACATGAGGCAGAGGAGAGAGAGGTATATCTTGAATCATTGTAATTTGGGCTAATTTTTACTGTAAACTTGAAACTACTCCATAAAACAAAGTCTGTTAATTTGAAAACAAATTACATACCATCTGAAGTGAAGGCACAGATTTAACATACTGGTTTTCTAGTTATGTCTTAGGTGTGAATCTAAATTGTAACACTTAAAGAAGAGCCAATGTATTTATCATAATTTTCATCAGCAGCAAGAAGTGATAGGAGGGGCCTGGTATATTTGGCTATTTATCACTGGCTCTAGTTGTGACCCTCTGCCTGAACCCTGCAGTCTGACCCAGCTGCTCTTCAGTCTCTACCAGAAATGCCCACCCTACTCCAGACTTCCCAGTACACTTCAACTGTAGCTTCACTCATGTTCCCGCCAGAAACAAGGCTTCAGCATCACATCAGGGCTGGAATCTCTGTTGACTGTGGTTTTCACCTTATTTGCAAGCTTTTTGAGTATCAAGCATAAATAGAAGAATTTAAAGAGCCATAGCAGTTAGTGGAAATTCATAATAGAAGAGGTGAGAGATGTAATAATGTAGGACGTTAATAGAATAATAGTATTAATAGAGTAATAATAGAGGTGAGAGATCTAATAATGTAGAAATAAAGATCCAAATTATGAAAATATGAATAGTTTTAAGAATCTTTGTCCTTTTAATTTGTGTAATACTTAAGAGTTTTTAAACTATTAATCTAATAATAAGGCATATAGGAAAGGTTAACTTTTCTTCCACATGTTCTTTTTCTTAAATAAGAATCATTCAATATGCTCCAGAAATATTTTTATCTACTTTTAAAAATTATGAATTGCCTATCTTTCCTGGAGGTTATCTGTGTGCTCTCATATTTATCCCAGTTGTAGCACTGAATGCAATCTTGGAATTGCCTCATTATAGCTGCGAAGTTCTATGACACTAGAAATTGTTTTAATCATCTCTGCATAACAAATACTTAAGATAGAGTCTGCACAAAA
>RJWT010032804.1:0-12727 GCA_004365215.1 Cuniculus paca | reverse complement strand
AGGATGACTCTAATGTAAAGAATATGTAGGAAGCTAGAAGTTCAGAGATATTGATAACTTTCCAAAATGAATGAACGTTGATTTCTTGCCTTTAGTTAGTATATGAAAATTTTCTTTTCATCTTTATGCAACCTCCAATTATTTCATAGTCTTAGAAAAAGAATGAAATGGTTACTTCTACGTGTCAAACTGATTGGGGCCACAATTACTCAAATATATAGTTAAACATTATTTCTGAGTGTGTTTTTGAAATAAATTAGCATTTTAAGAGATGGATGAGGTAAAGCAGATTGAGGCTGTATAGCTACTTCCCAGCTACGTGACCATTCTCCCACCCTTTGAGGAGCAAAGATGGACCAACAAGAAAGAAAAAAGTAGAATTTTATCTCTCACTCTGACTGCATAAGACAAGAAAATGTTTTACTTCAGCTCTGCTTCTCAAGTAGTTAGACTCATGATAAAACTCATAACTTTGTCTTCCCTGGGACTACAGCTTGCAGATACTGAGTGGATTGTGTGGATCCTTAACATTCATGATGGTAGGAGCATTTCCTTATGAAAATAACCTCATTTTCTCCATCTGTCTGTTTAGCTATCTGTCTATCTATCTATCTATCTATCCATCTATCTAATCTATTATCTACTATCCATATCTACATTCTATTTTTCCATATATGATTGATTCTTTTTTTCTGGAGAATCATGAGTAATGCAGAGAACTACTGGATTATAACTATTGATGTATAATATCTTGTTAATTCATATTGGTATCTGTTGCTGAGTTTTGCCCTACCCTTTGTACATTAAGCATTATTACACATTATTCTTTCCAGATATTGTAGATCAAATTGCTATTATAGATAAACTGGTTTAATGTTCAAATTCATTAACTATATCATTAATCAGTAGAGATTGCTCTAGTTTTTTTTCTATGCCTTGTCGTGTGGCTAGTATGAATTCTAAGGCAGTAAGACATATGTTTGGTTTGGAAAAGGCATGTTGATTGCATCCAGTCAAAAATGTAAAGTTTTCATGATCAACCCAGCTGACAGCATTTTAGTTTTGGATTCTGAGACATCATTTCATGATGGGGAACCTCTCACATACTCTAACCTGACAGCTGCCACTGGGTCAAATTATAGGAACAAAAAATTGTGGCAGAATGAAGAAGCAAGGCCAAAACTGCTAAAATAATTACTCACAATTCTACACCTGGTTGAACACAATGAAATGAAAACAATGCTTTTTATGGGAAGTGGGCATAAAAGAGGACATGTTGTGACATTTTCCACTGTCACATATTATTCTGATGAATTTTTATTTGGTTAGTTGCCACAAAGTAGCAGAAAATCTTAGATTACAAAGGACAGGTCAAGGAAATTAGTGTTATAATGGAAAGATGCTGCATTAGTCACTTTTCAGTGCTGGTACTGAATAGTCAACATATAATACTTAAATGGGAAAAGATTTATTTTGAGTTAAGGTTTCCGGGATTTCAACCTATTCTTAACTGGCTACAGCCATGGAAAGATGTGGGGGAGGAGTATAAGAAATCAGAGACAAAAAGAGAGTCAGAGTAAGAACACATCCTCCTTACCACCCACTTCCTCCTACCAGACTCCCCTTTTAACTCCACTATTCAGCTATGAACTCACCAGTGGCTTAATCTATGAATGAGCATAGCACCAAAATCCCCGCATCTGAACATATGAGATATTATGGGACATTTTTGACTTAAAGTATAACAGAAGCTGAAAAAATATTAAAGCAGCAGTTTAGTACTATTGACATCAAATCATAGGGGTTCTAAGCCCCAAGATGGATATTGAACACCAACTGTATTTTAAACATTTTTATCAATGGTTTTTTTTATGGAACTTCAGTCAATCTGCACAAGGAGGTGATTATCCTTCTTCTTGGTATTGTCAGTACCTATCAATAGAAATGAAGCTGAGATGCTAAAGTACATGGTCACTTACTACACTGACACAGATATCTAAGGTGAGTTTTGGATTCCATCTGTGTCAATCACTATTAAATTGGAAACCAA
This sequence comes from Cuniculus paca, assembly GCA_004365215.1. Classification (NCBI taxonomy): domain Eukaryota; kingdom Metazoa; phylum Chordata; class Mammalia; order Rodentia; family Cuniculidae; genus Cuniculus; species Cuniculus paca. The sequence goes on along the minus strand of RJWT010032804.1, from coordinate 10,677 downwards.
TATTAAATAAAATTACAGGATGTGTGTAAAATATATACAGAGAAATGCAATTTTGTATATAGACTCCAAAATTGCTTGTTTTTTTACATGTGAGAAATCCTTAATTTTTCCCATATTCATGATGTATGTATGTATAGTTATATACATAACATACACATATGTATGTAAGTGTATACTTTATGGCTTTATTGTTTCTCTTCCAAAATCAAGATATTAGCAATGGGACAGGATTAAAATAGGAAGCTTTTAACACTTGATAAGTTCACAAGAGATTCTTCATGAATGAGATCAAGGTCCTTAAAAATGAGGTTTCACACAGTGTTCAGTTTAGCTTACCCTTCCAATTTTTCCTATTAAAGACACAAGATTACTTCCTTCAAGGGACTACAGCTCTCACCAGACAACTTTAACTGGGAACGACTTGATCATGGACTCTTCAGCAGAGCTGTGACATACAAGTTTATGTTCTTCATAGATCACCAAGTCTCAAACAGGATGAACACTTTAAGAAACGTAGACAGACACATGCACACACGTGGAGAGAGAGAGAGAGAGAGACAGAGAGAGAGAGAGAGAGAGAGAGAGAGAGAGAGAGAGATCTAGTGGTTATAAACCTATCAATCTATCAAATTAGCTCATTGATAAAAGTTTCAGGATGTTGAAGATATTATCCAATTTTAAATGGCTTAGAAACCCCATCATCGTTACTGTAAAAATATAGATTATTTACCCCAAAGAGTCTGAAGTCTCAAAGAATGTCTCACCTGCCTCAGAAATGACTGCATCAGCAGAGCATTGTACTCATTAGCATTTCTGGGCTTTCGAGTTCCTGGGTACTCCACTGTTTGATTTCTGCTTGGTGTTGCTCATCTCTTAAAGAGAACAATGCAGAAAGTCATGTTTTCTCCAGTCCTTTCTGCATCATCAAGGGTTACAAAGTTTAGTGCTTAAGCTTGTACAATTTTTTCCCTCCTCCATGGTTACCTCTGTATTTAGACAATTTATTTATTTCCAGCATGCGTGAAAATATAATTAATTTTATGTTCTTTTTATTTTCCTACATTTTTCTGATACTCATTTTTAATTTTTGGTTAATTGTTGTTTTTGTATGTATTTATGGGTTACAGTGTGATAATTCAATGTATAAAACTCAAGTTAAAGTAGAATTTAATTTCCTTAAACTAGTTTAAGAATTTTTTTTTTTTTTTGTGGCACCGGGGATTGAACTCACAACCTTGTGCTTGCCAGGCAGGCGCTTAGGCCGCTAAGCTAGATCCCCGGCCCTTAGTTTAAGAATTTTTAATCCACACTCAATATTTCAAAATAGTATTGTTTACCTTAGTTTCTTTTACCTGTGCACTAATTCAACATTTAAAGTATTTCATGTAATTTTCTTCCACTGATTACATTTGGTGTACCAAACACATGTTTAAAATCTTGTAAATGGAAAGTATATTAAATATATCTAACCTGATGAACAAGATTGCTAAGCAACTCAGTACTCTACAGCACGAGTTTATAATCATAATGGTGTGTGTGTGGCTGGGAGCCGTGGTAGCTGAAGTAGGGGTAAGTAGACACACACTATCATGTTGAATATAAATACCCTAAAAATTAAAGTACCAATTGCAAAGCATGGTTTTTACTGTTTTTGTATAGTTATTGCAACATTGCAAAGATGCAAAATATTAAGGTGAATCATTAAAAGTGCAGGACCATTGATACTGTAAGTCCTAATTTCAGCATAAAATATGTTTTTATTTTCAGTTTGCAGTGTGTAGAAGGCACATAGGATTAAATGATTAATGGTAGCCAAAAATCTACTTAGCTGTCACATAGAGCATATGCTATATGTCACTTAGTTTCTAGTCTTGGCCTTGAGATTACCAGGTCACAGGAAAAAAGACTTAAAAACCTTGACCAGCCTAGGAAATACTACTTTAGCATAGATGAAAGTTTCATAAGCCTTAAAATTTCTTTATGAAAGAAAACTTTGGTAATGGATGTGAACTGAATAAGACATAAAAGAAGGAAAATGATTTACCCAAACTTTGAGAAGGATGTTCAGATGGAGACCTTTCCAGACATGTGCTCACCTGACCTTCTGATGGAATCTGGCCCAGGCCATCTGTCTGCTCCCACTCTAGTGCTTGTAAAACTGATGTTAGAACAAACTGCTTGAATACCAGATGGTGTCTAAAATTTACCTTTCTCATACTTGGAATTTTAAAAGGTTGATCTGTTAGCCATTGAGAGGAGAATGATGACTTCCAGATATTACCGAAGGTGTGGATCTGAGAATGGAAGGTTGATCAGTGCATAATAAATTATAATGTGATAGAGTAAGACATTTTTTGTGTGTTAGGATGTTAGGATGACCATAGATAAAAATACTATACAGTATTACAAAAAAAACTAGAAAGAATTTTAGAAACATTCAGTATAAAGAAATGCAAAATAATTTAGGAGACTGATATGTTTAACCTGATAGGAGCAATATACTAATATTGCATAGTATTCCATTTCTGGGTACAATTCTAAGTATCAATTAGAAATCCATTTTAAAGCCCTTAATTTTGATGCAAATAGGACTCAAGGGCAAATTTGTACCTAGGGTCAACTGGGATTACTTAAGACTTTTGAATGTGATCAGTTATGGGTATCGCAATTTGTAAGCACTTTCACTTCCCACCAACCCTTATTCTCTTCAAATACAAATGTTTTAAGTCACACGAGTTTTCTATTTTAAAGGATAGTACATTTGTACCTCTTCTCACTACCCTTACCTGCATCAGTTTCTGCAAAATTTTATATTTGTATTTAAGTACATGCTTTGCTTATTAGTAGTACTTTTACTAAAATTTTCTCTTTCATAGTTTGATTATTAATCATTTACTCTCTAATAGTTTCACTGACAACACATGAGAACGATATTCCCAAGGTCGTTTATTTTAAAAATGACTTGTCACATAGAGATTTCAGTTGACATAAAATCTCTGGCTTACGCAGTCTTTTTGATCATCTTTCTGAAGATTTAGCACAGTTAGAGAGTTAGAAGTCAGACTGAGTTTCCTATCTTAAATGTCTAAATATCATCTCTTCAGGTTTATTCCTGGTGTTCAAGATGATTATGAAAAGCATGCACTTTTACTATCCAGGTTTCCAAACTTGATGATAAATGGCACAGTCTGTTAAGTAGAAGTTATTTCTTTATTGTCAAAAAATGTGGTTGTTGGTTGCCAAGTTTTATGTTCTTATATTTAAGAGAGAAACAATATTAAGCATATTTCTCACTGTTTACTATTCTGATTATTATTATAAAAGTTCAGGTAAGCCATGCTACATTTTAGTTTTGCACTGTAGTTTTTATATTTTTTGTATTGATTTTATCAGTTTTTTATTAGCATTGATTACTACATTGTATACACGAATGTCATTTGTTTAAAAACATTTATTTTGCTTCATTAATTTTATGTTCAAAAATTTATGTTCAAAATTAATTTTATGTTGAAAAATTGATCCTACAGTGTTTATAAGACTTTATTTTTACCATTTATTATTTTGTGTGATCTGGTCACAGAGGGTTAAAATAGGCAAATGGAGATTTATTTCAACTAGAAGTTGTTCTTTGACATTGTTTCTAGATATGTCTATTTGTGAATTTTCTGTAACTAAACCTAAAATTTTGACAAAGTGGTACTTCTTAGGAAATTACTTGAATTATCAAATTGATTTCTAAAGTGCAATATAATCCCTAATTACTTTTTAAATGTGCATGAATTTCACCCTTAAAACATTTTATTTTAAATATTAGTTTATAGTTTTTATTAATAATTAGCATTTGGGGGTCAGGGATTCAGCTCAGTGGCCTAAGCGCCTGCCTGGCAAAAGTGAGATCGTGAGTTCGATTCCTGGTACAAAAAAAAAAAAAAATTAGCATTTTGTGTAGTTTGTTTAATTTTTTAAATCATGACTGAAATAGTTATTACTTATAAATGTTGTTGTATATCACTTTTGTTCTAATATATCTCTGTTCTATACTTCTGAGAGGTTTGATTTCTTTAAATTTCTTTGATTGTGACTTAATATGTTTTTATTCACATGTTTATATTTATATAAATTAAAACTATGAATTTTCTTATAAACTTTAATTTTATTCCATAGACTAATTTATTTACACTTTATGTAATTTTCTTCTATTTACATTTTAAAACAACATTTTAAATAAAGAGCTCTATTCATTCACTTATCATTCAGAAAAAAATGACTGCTTTTTGTGGTTTTATGCTCTCTTTATTATATATTCACTGTTCACTGAATCGTGGAAGGACACATGCAAGCTTCCAGGGAAGGACTCTATTCTGCTGAGATTCTGAACTTCACATTCAGTTCAGTGATTACATAACTCTGCTGCTTTTATCCCTTAGTGAGAGAATACTCTCATTTAGGAGATAGAAATTAACCTTTCTTTGTACCCAGTAAAGTAGATTGCTGAATTGTTTACCAAAAGATTGATGAATTGTTAACCAAAATTGCTTACTAAAATTCCTTCTGATCACGAATTTTTTCTACTGTTCCCAACTTTTCTTAACATTAAAGTAGACTGCATAATTACTCAACAAGATACAGATGTTAAACGTATACGTTTTATTTGACTCACATAAACATTTCCTTACACTGTTCTCTGCACTCCTTGCTTTCTTTATTTACCACATTTGCTGAATGTGGATAACAAGATGACTGGAAACTATTTGAAATAGGACAATGTTCATGATCCTGGGTCTATTAGGAATTGTTACAGTCAGTTCATCTCTTCTCCCTTCTCAGGAGGAAAATTTCTAGTCTTGATTAAAAATAGTTGAACGCCAATGCTGACACCATATAAAATTAGACAGCTGTAGAAATATGTCCCAATTTAAAGATAATCTTGATGGATAGTACAAAAATGCCTAGTGGGTAGAAATTTAAGTGCAATATCTGGCAATCAAATTTCCCAGTAGAAAGGATGGCAAGAGGTATGGATATACACCAATCAACGTGCTGTGATTGACCATTTATCGATATGCACAGGGTATGAGAAAGAAAACATGACCAGAAAATTGTAACAAAGAAGTATAGGTAAGGGACATAGATATATCTTAAAGAACTAGGAAAAGGTAAGGAGACCCTCTGTAGAAAGGACTGCCATTTATTAATTGGCATACATGAGTTATCAGTAAATATAACTTAGTGTCTTCTCTGAGTTACCCAAATTTTTTTCTCTGAAATTAAAAAAAATGAAAGAAAGAAGACAAAGAAAAACTTTAATTGGTATTTAGGCTGCACAGAGGGATGAGTTTCAGCAGATTTGAGATTTAATAGGAACCGTCTTATTTTCAAATTAGATATTTGGTGAGGGAGGTTGCCAAGATGATTACTTGTGGTTCTCTGAAAAATGCTAGTAGATAAGAAAATTTAAAAGCAATTTTTATGGATTGTTTTGGGCTTTTAATGTTTTGAAAGCATTGTATCTTTCCAATAAATCACTTCTTTTAATACACATAAACATGTAGACACATTCACAGATATATTATAAATCTTTACATAGCTCTTATATTTAGATAAGAACATAAAGAACTATATACATATACAGTGTATTTATAGACACACATATACATATATGCTTGCATATGCACACATATATATATACATATACATATGCATATACATATATGTACAGATACATATATAACTTTTTATCCATATAGCAATTAACTAGCTTTTGTAGAGATTCTTTGTATTTGTTCCTTGTATATAATCTTGCTTAGATTCTAATATCTGTCTCCTAGCTTTCTCATATTCTCTACTTATACAAAACAAACATAAATAAAAAATATATTAAATATATTAAATAAAAAATATATTAAATTAAAAAATATATTAAATAATAAAAAATATATTAAATATATTTAAAAATATATTAAAAATATATTAAATAAATTAAATATATTAAATAAATTAGAAATTATAGTGATAGAATTTTTGTTTATCTGATGTGAATAATAAAAAATATATTAAATAGAGAAAAAATGGGCATATTTGTTCATTTGCAAGATATACTTTGCCCATTGGCAAGATTGTTGTGGTATTATATTTTCTTAAATTAGGCTTATTGTTACATCTTAGATATAGATAAAGGTCATAGTCATCTTAACAAACTTGTACTTGTATATGACATATTTTGATGGGAGCAGCTGAGCCAAGGCTGAGCTGGAAGTCAGCAAACTCCTCATGACTGGAACAAGGCTGTGTTTGGCCTTGAGGTTCCTCCCTGTTGGTACAGCACAGATAGCTCTGAGAATGTTTTGCTTTCAGTATTCTCAGCAAATCACTGAGACCTTACACTTTTGGCCCAGTTTCACACTTCCTTCTCCCATTTTTTTGTGGTGTATGAAGCTGAGAGGAGGAGATACTCCTGAAGTGCTTGCAACATAAATAAGGTACAGAGTGGATTGAGTAATTGCTGGCAGTAAAACAATGGGGAATTCAGGATCTAAAGTTCCTTCTTTGTGTATTGAAATGCTTAAAGTTTTCTTTAAGGTTAAAGAGATGCCTATCAAGATTATGGAGCTTGATAAATTTCTTGAGTTTGTTTATTTGTTTCCGGGAGAAGGAACTGTAAATTTACATACTTGGGAGAAGATGGGAATGCAGCTTAGAGCAAGATTAGGAAAAAAGCAAAATGGTACATATCTATCTAGACCTGTACTGACTTTTAAATGTTTATTTAACAGGGAAAAACCACTGCATTCCACTTCCCTCACCACTTCTCCCAGGCCCCAAGGTGGGGAAAGGAACAGGACCTATCAGCACAAGCCTGCCACAGGAGATATGAGCCACAGGGTTATGCTGGTAACTGGATGTGATGGTGCATGCCTATAATTTTAGCTCTTGGGAGGCTGAGTCAGCAGGATAACTGTGAGTTCAACACCAGCCTGGGTTACAAAGTGAGTTGGAGACACCAACCTGAACTGCATAGGGAGACCCTGTCTCAAAAAGAAAAAAAAAAAAATTACACAACTGAGCCTGAACCCTGGCCAGGATAAAGCAGGTAGGAGAAACCCAAACTCCTGATTTGCGCTGTGTCAGCCACAGTGGGGAACACGGATTGAGCACCCTGGCTCAGGGAATCCAGTGGTAACTGCACCTTTGTTCCCAAGCCAGTGGATAACCACAGTTCACCTTTTTGAGCCTCAATCAGCCCAGAGTGCACTAGCACACACTCTCTGAGCACACAAGGTCATTCTCTTACATTGAAAATGGCTGCAGCATCTACAACCATCAGGGAACTGTTTGGGTGTAGTCATAGCAACCCAGGAGCAAGGGGTTGAGGTGCAAAAGATAAATCAAAGATACCAGCAAAAGGAGTCTATTTAAATGATATTAACCTAAATTATATTAAGTCTTACAGAGAGAACACTGTTTAAAAAAAAAGTCTGAGGATATGACAAAGTGTAAGGAGATAACTCAGCTTAAAGCTACATAAAAGAAAGGGATACAAAAGTTGCCAGTATTCTTAACACAGAATAAAATAAAAAAAGTAGCAATTATAGATAAAAGGTTTTTATTCCTTCCAAATTCTTCTTATAAGGGGTGTCTGCTAATCAATCTCCAAAAATTCTGACTTGCCTATTTATAATTACAAACTTGTAAAATTGTAAAAGAATTTTTACAATTTAGTTTGGCTAAAAATATATTTGAGTGCACTCTGATTTTAAAAGCAAATTATCTGCATGTGTTAGTTTATCTCTCTGTCCAACTGTAAACAGCTCTTTTATTTGAGTTCAACAAATTTTTCTTCTTTTTGCATTTTTGGATTTTTAAAGAATTTGTCTGTAATTCAATTCAGCTTATAGATAAATGTCATCAAAATTAAAGTTATGCTACCACCCAAGTTGTCAACTGGTCAAAATGATGCTAAAATTGATTTCATAAATAAAATGCATACTGTTGCTTATGTATTATGACTTGACAGTTTCTTATTGTTCAAAAATAATGTGTTAAGTGTTATGATCTGGATCTCATAAGCCATTAAAACTTGTTAAGATAATGATTTTTTTTATTTCAATTTTTCTCTGTAAAACTGTATTACTGCTGTCTGTTAGCATTCTACAAGGATTCAACTACTAGAACATCCATGGTTGGTAAATAATAATAGCTATACTTTATATTTCAATGTGCTTGATATTCAGAAAAAAAAAAAACTTTTAGCAATTAAGCTCATGGCTCCCATTGCAGCATAATGTCATTAACCTTTTCTTCTGATGTTCAACAAGTGAGGTTTGTAGATAAAACACTAGAAAGATTTACAGGTTAAGAGAACAGCCAATATTTTTCCTCCAGCCCTCCATGGTCAATGAGGACCTAGGATATAAGGAAACCTGTGCAGTGACATCCTATAACTCAGAGAGTCCCTGACCTCCTGGCCAAGGACATTGTTAAATCGTAGGAAAAAGAGATCAATGGTGTGTAATAACCCTAAGGGAAACTTCAGATATAAACACTGTACAAATCAGTTATTTACAGGAACACACACTCCAAAGAGTTCAGCTTTTCTGACTTCCCTTGACTGAACTTAATATAAGTTGATCAAAGTCCAAAGTCTACCCGTTTGCATGTAAGGCATATTAATTAAAACAAAAATACTAACATGAATTGGAAGTCAAAAGCAAATTTATTAGCTAAAATTATTGGAAGATCTGGTTTATTTCAATTTGTTGTATGTTTTCAATAGAAGTCTTATGTCTGAGGGCACCTGATTAAATTTTTTCACACTTTTTGTGTCTTTCTTTGCACTCAGTGTTAATTGATAGCTTCTTTTGATGTACAAAAGCTTTTTAATAAGAAGAGATTCAAGTTATGGTCCTTTGTAGTATTTTCTGTGGAATCAGGTTTTTGTTCATGAACTCTTCATCTACACCTCTGTCTTCAAGATTCCTGACTATTCTCTCTTCCAGTTAGTGTTTCTATTTTAATATTTAGATTTTTTTTATCCATTTCAATTTTAGTTTAGTATACGATTATAGACATGGGTACAGCATTATTCTAGTACGGTCATTTTCACTACATTGTTTGTTCCTACCCATAAGCAAGGATGTTTTTCCATTTTCTAATATCCTCTTCAATCTCTTTTATCAAAGTACTGTAGTTTTCAGTATAGATCTTTAACTTTCTTTGTTATATTGATTCCTAAGTACTTCATTTTTTTCAATGCTAGTGTCAAAGGTGTGGTTTGCTAATTTCTCTCTGATTTTTTTTTTGTTTACAAGAATGCTATTGATTTTTGAGTGTTGATTTTGTATCCAGTGGTACTACTCAATTTGATTATTAAATGTAGAAGTCTTTTGGTGGAGTTTTTGGGGTATTTTATGTAAAGTATAATGTCATCTGCAGAAAAGAATAATTTAATTTCTTCCTTTTCTATCCTTATTCCTTTTATTTTTTTCTTGTCTAATTGCTTTGGCTAATATTTCTAGAATAATACCAAATAGGAGTGATGATAGTAGACATCCTTGTCCTATTCCTGATTTTAGATTGAAAGCCTTTCAATTTTTTACCAATTAGTATGATGTATGCTGTTGGTTTGTAATAGATGGCATTTATCAGATTGAGGTAAAGACTATTTCAGTTTTCTGCAGGGTGTTTATCATGAATGGGTGCTGGACAGTGTCAAATGCTTTTCTGCAGATATCCAGAAAATCATCAATACCTACTTCAATAACTTTTGCTCTATTAAGATGGAAACATAGAAGAAATAGAAAGATTCCTACATACCTATAAATTACCAACACTGAATCAAGAAGTTATGAAAATTTTAAATAACTCATTATCAGTCAATGAAATTGAAGATGTAATAAAAAAACTTGCCACTATATAAAAGCGCAGATCTTAATGAATTCACTGTTGAATTCTATAAGAAATTTAGAGAAGATTTAATGTATCTATTGCTGAAACACTTTCAAGAAATTTATAGGGAAGCAATACTCCACAAATCATTCCTGGAAGCAAGTGCTACACTGATTCAAAACCCAGTGAATGTCCCAAATGGAAAAAGAGAACTATATGCTAATCTCCCTAATGAATATAGACACAATAATCCTCAATAAGATACTGGCAAACAGAATGCATCATGTCTTCAAGAAGATTATCTAGCATGACCAGGCAAGATTCCAAGGATGCAGGGATGTTTCAACATATTCAAATCAATGTGTAATACACCATATCAACAAAGTTAAACACAAAAAGCACATGATTATGTCAGTAGATGCAGTTGCACTATTTTAATACAAGACAAAAAAATATGAACTTGCTCTGAAATAAAATTAAAACATTATAGGAGGGAAGTATTCCTTAATAGCTACTGGCGTATCTTCCTTTTCAATGGGTGATAAGCATAGATGAAATAATTAGCTTTAATCAGGTCCAAACTGCAAGGACACAGTTTTTGAATGACCAGTTAGCATTCATATATAAAACTTTATGTAAGTCTTACCAGACTTTCAAAGGTTAGCTACAGTCACACCTGTCTGGACAGAGCCATCTTTCTTAAAGAAGAATATCCCTTTGGTGCAGGAGATTGAATTTGTTCAATGGTAAACAAGCACTATCTCTTTTAAGAAACATCACGTCATTACCTGA
>RJWT010032803.1:0-14045 GCA_004365215.1 Cuniculus paca | reverse complement strand
AGGAACGGAAGTAACAGGAACTGCAACAGGAACTGGTACCTAGGCAACTAAGAAACTGAAGTATACTGGGTGGAGAGAAGCACTTTCTGCTACAAAGAGATCCCTCATGACCTCCTTTTCTTACTTTCTGGAGCATCAGCTCTCTTGGTTCTCCCCTTTTTGGCCCCATCTATCGTCTTTTTATTTTTACCTAAGAATTCCAGACCCTTGCATTAAACTCTCCTGTTCCTCATTCACATGGTTTTGTGTATTTTACTTTCAGCAGCACTGTTTTCTACACTTGAAAATTGCAACTGCCTAAAGAGTTTCAGCTCCATCCGGCAAAGTGGACTATGGAAATTTGTTTGGGAAACAACTTCTTCTCCCCATGATGCTCTCCTCTTCCTATGATGGGGATGTCAGGCAAGCTTTACCTCACCCTGCTTTGTCTCCACTTTCTTTACTCACTGAGGGCAAGAACTGAGTCTTAGCAAGCTAAGGAAAATACAAGCAATAAAATAAAATTAAAAACCCCTGGTACTTGGTAGAGATCTCCCCTTCTGCCACCACCCTTGGAACCTTGACTTGTCTCCCTCTGAATATGGCAGCCTCTTCCATAGCTCAGGTGCTAATCAGTACTTGCTCCTCACTCCTGACCTTGTGGGACAGGGACAGCGAAGGGAAGGGAAGGCACTCAGGGAAACCAGTCACTTGGCTTCAAAGGGTGCTTCCTACCAATCACCCACAGCAACTCATCACAGAGCACTCATCTTTTACCCTTAGAGACAAGAGAAATGAGACACAGAGATTCCAAGTCACTTGCCCAATAACTCAGAGTTAGGTCATCTAAGACATGGTGCTAAAGCCCAGATACTTGTATTCATTGCTCATGGCTCTTTCCACCAGGCCACCAGACCTCCACCACAGTTTGCTACAGTCACTTAAGAAAAAATGTTTGATATTTTTTGCAAAAGTTGGCTAAAGAGGACTAATTGGCCTACTTTGTAAAGAAAAATTATATAGTATTATATGTATATATACTCATACATGAATACATAAATACATACACACTATGCACACACACGAACACATGTATATATTTTAATGACTTTGAAAATCAGTGTCGGGTCCTGGCATGGCAGGGCTGGATGTCAGCCTCCAGATCATGTGCTTCAGCTCTTTCATGTCACCCAGAAAGAGTCCCCGTGAGTAATCAAGACTCCAGAATGGAGTCGAAACGACACAGCTTGTTCTCAACTTTGCCCTTTGAAAATTGCCCTTGAAATTCAAAATCATTTTCCTTTTTTGTTGTGTAGTTTGGGCATCTTGAGATTGATTTTCCTAATTTCCTTTGACTATAGCTCCACTTTTAATTTAACTGGCACATTCAATTTCATAGACATTCACTATATGTTCACCATGTGCCAGGCATAGGTTGGATGCTAGCCGACCTTGTCCCACAATGGCATGTCAGCAGTGCTCTCTGCTCACAGTTGGACACGGGGTTCCACTCTCAGCCTAAGAGCAGCACTCAAGCCTGCTTATCCCCTTGCCTCTTGTTCCACTGTCTTAACCTGTTTTTTGTTGTTATAACGAAATAACATGGGCTGGGTGATTTTTAAAGACAAGAAAGCCTTTCTTATAGTTCTGGAGGCTGGGAAGTCCAGTATCAAGGTGGTGTCGTCTTAATATCACATCTTCCTATGTATTAATGTGGCATCTTCCTACATCTTAACATGGCAGAGGAATCACATGATGAGACAGAACATCCTAGTTCGGATGTCTCTTCTTCACTCATAAAGCTACTGATTCCATCATGGGAGCCCCACCTTCATAACCTTATCCAACTCTACCACACAGATGCCTCAACTCCATATATCTTCAACACAGGAATTTGCATGTTAAGTTTCAGCACATGTACTTTTGGAGGGGCATATTCAGAGCATAGCACCCAGCATTCAGTTCTAGGCAGCGTTCAGCCACCTAAAGTGTGTGACAGTGCTGCAGTCATTTAGTTTCTGGGTTTAGGTGTCAAGCCTGCAGCTTTCAGGATGGCATAAGAGGAAAGCTTGCCTGAGATTAGTGGTAAGAAGCCAGTAAACTACATGCAGTGGTTGGTCTGAGCCACTGAAGTGATTAGAGAGGAGGATCTTTGGGGAGCTCACTACCTGATGGTGATAGTTCCATTCCTTCCAACTTAGGTTAGGGGATGTGCTGGGAAGGGCCAGCAGGTTTAGGGGCTCTGAGTATGTAGCAAGCACACAGTTTCTACATAGATTGCACATTTTTGTGCTTGATTCTTGGGAAACCTAATGGAAATTATTGCAGGAGTTGGCTTATGCACTTGCAATGGACTATGTTAGAGTCTTAACCTTTAGTACCTCATGGTGACCATATTGAAGATAGGGCCTTTAAATAGCCAATAATGTTGAAATAAGTTGGACAGTAATCCAATATCATTGATGTCCTTATAATAAAGGAAATTGGGACACAGATAAGATACAAATGGTGGACCATGTGGGCACACAGGGAGAAGGCAGCCATCTGCCACATAAGTAGAGAGTTTTAGGAGAAATCAATCATGCCAGCTCCTTGGTCTGGGGCTTCTAGCCTCCAGAATTGTGAGAAAATAAACATCTATTTTTTAAGCCACAGTTGGTGACTCTTTGTTATGGCAGTCCTACCAAATTAATACAACCTGTACTAATCAGGGTTCCCAGAGAAACAGAATCAGTAAGATAGGTGAAGATTCATCAGAGGATACTTACTATGTAAGTCAGCTTATGTGATTACGGAGGCCAAGAAGTTCTATGATCTGCTGTCTGCAAGCTAAAGATGCAGAAAAGCTGGTGGTGTTGCATTAGTCATTTTTCCATCACCGGAACAAAATACTGACACTTGCAATTTAAAAGAAGAAAGGCTTATTTGGCTTATGGTTTTAGCGAGTTAAGTCAAAATAAGTCCATAACTTTTTCCTGGCTCCCAGGCAGAAATGGCATGGCAGGATAACATAGTAGAGGAAAACTGTTCATTTCCTGATAGCCAGGAAGCATAGAGGGTGAAAGGAGGAGTTAAGGACAAGAATATACCTTCTAGGTCATGCCCCTAGTGATCAGCCTCTTCCAACCAGGTCCTACCTGCTAATGACACATTCAGCACCTCCATGATCCAACCAACTATCAATATCCCACCTCTGAACATGACGCTTCGGGGGGATATTTTAGGTCTAAACCACAACAGGTGTCATTCAATGTGAATCTGAAGGCCTGTGATTCAGGACGTTGATGATGTAGCTGCTAGCCTGGGACTGAAAGCCAAAGAGCCAGGGGCCATGGTCCTTTGTGTGTATCCTAGAGTCCCCAGGCCCGAGAACCAGAAGCTCACACATCTGAGAGTAGGAGAGGTTGGATGTGCCAGTCAAAGGTGAGGAAGGAAGCTGGGCGTGGTGGCTCACGCCTGTAATCCCAGCACTCGGGAGGCTGAGACAGGCGAATCATTGTGAGTTCGAGACCAGCCTGGGCTACACAGTGAGCTCAAGACCAAACTGACACAAAACGTTAGCATTGCACAGCCCTTCCAAGCCCCCCAGGACAGCCACATGCTGCATGGTAGAAGCCAGTAATCTGAGTGCTCCTGAACGGCATAGTGAGACCCTGTCTGAAAAACACCAGGGCTGGGGATCTAGCTCAGCGGTCTAAGCACCTGCCTGGCAAGCACAAGGTCGTGAGTTCAATCCCTGGTGCCGCAAAAAAAAAAAAGGTGAGGAAGGAATTTGCTCTTCCTCCATATTTTGCACTATCAGGGTTGTTAATAAGTTGATATCTGTCCGCATTAGTGAGGCTGGATCTTCCTTTCTCTATTCACTTATTCCAATGTTGACCTCTTCCAGAAACACCCTCACAAGCACACCAAGAAATAAAGTTTTACTAGATATTTGGACAACCCTCAGCCTACCCAAACTGACACAAAAAGTTAGCATTGCACAGCCCTTCCAAGCTCCCCAGGACAGCCACATGCTGCATGGTAGAAGCCAGTACTCTGAGCGCTCCATCCATCCTGTCTCTGAGTTACTTGGGTAGAAAGAAGTGAATATTCTTTGCATGTTTGAACTCCTGGCATATAAAAGAAATGTCAAGGGCTTATAGAATTTCTAAGCCTTTGCAGAAAGGGCTGGAATTACTTAAGGAACAAGTACACCTTTGTACTGGGCAAGGTATGCCAGTGACAGGAGGTTTAGGGTATTGGGTCTGGAGCCATGGAACAAGAAAATGAGCAGACTGGGGTGACAAGAGGCAATTAAAACAGGCAACCGAAAATCTATGCAATTTTCACCTAAACCCTTTATTGTTCCTCAGGAGGTGGTCCTTAGAGAAGCAAGACATATCTAAGATGTGGTACTCATGTACACATGCTCTTTGTGAGAATTATCAGAGTTGGTTCTCTGCCCCCCTAATCCCTTATCCGCTCTCCTGTCATGGCTACCAAAGATTGTAGCGTAATCTCAAAGTCCATGTAGCCTGCCAGCTTGTCCTCCATCAGAAAAGCTCACTGGCAAGATCAGCTGTCCTGCTCAACGTGAATCTTAACGGTAAGTGGATGTGTTTGCATTGTGTCCTTGGGGGTACACATCACTTCAATCCCTTGATTTCACTTCCTCCTCACTGCCCTGGAGAAAGATGCTGGTGTCCCAGTAAGAGCCCAGGGCTTTGGACTAGGACCTACTGGTTTGAAATTCCACCTCTGCCAGTTAATCTGTTTTACTTTGGGTAAGTAATTAATGAGTCAAAGTTTCCTCTGGAAGATGGAGTTAATGACACACCTTTTTATCAGGATAAAGAAGGCTTTGCTACATGTATGAAGTTTTGGGGTAAATTGGAACAAGAAGTCTGTTCTTCCAGTTATTTGATTTCCTTTTGTCAGAAAATGATCATTAGCAACACACAATGCTAGATGAGTATGGCCTGGCAACTGTCTCCCTTTGTGGACATGGTCCTTTGTGTCTTTCCAAGGAAGATTTTGTGAAGTGCTGGGACACAGACTCTGCTGTCACCAGGTGGGTCCGTCTTTATCCCTCTGTCTCTGGAGGGAACCCAGGAAAGCAGGCAGAGCCGGCACTGAACTCTGAGTTCGATGACTTCTCCTTCGGCTTCTCTTCCTTCATGCTTAAATCTGCCTTCAGAAAAGATTTCTTTCAATAAAACACCAGCTCTGCATTTTACCAGATACATGAAAGTCCATACACTGCAAGTTTCTGGAGGAATTAGTCAGCTTTCTCTCAGCTGGGATGCTGCATTCAGAGAGCAAATTTGCCAGTGCATTCCAAAAGCACAGAGTTCTTAGGAAGAGGGCGAGCCACCCCAAGTAAGGGAGTAGCTTGGTGGTAAGTGCTTGCTGGCATGTATGCGTCCCTGGGTTTCATTCTCAACACTGGGGAGTGGGGAAGAAGGTGTCCCAAATTGCCAAAGTCCATCTACTCTATTTATGGAATTGATGGACTGGACAAGCCTCTGTTGTCTCAGCTATGTTATACGTTAATCAGAACAGGACTCATCTTTCTTGCCGAGATATTATCAGGTGGAATTTATGAGCTTTTCAAAGATCACTGTAAGAGGGCCAGAGGTATGATTCTGGGAAGCTAAGCAGGTTAGCCTTGCTATTGCTATCAGAGTATCACAACTGTTCATGTAAAGACATTTTGAAGGTCTCTTTAGAAGAATCTAATCTAGTAGGATAATTAAATTTGCCCAAGGAAGAAAGATAAAGGACACGTAGAGCTTCAATCATTGACTACTTAACAATTTTTAATTGAGATTTTATTATGTGCCAAGCCTTGGGTCTGTGATTGTGAATGAGAAACGTATGTTTTTTCCTAGGAGCCTACAAACTAACACACATGTGGCTCAGGGCTCAGAAAAAGTAGATGGAAAAACTGCAACGTTACTGAAGGGTAACAGAAAAGCATGAATCACTTACTAGAGAATCACTTTTCACTCGTGACCTGGTCTTGCTGTGTGTGGAGGAAGTTGTAGTAAGCATCAGCTGTTTTGTCTGCTCATTGTTTGGCCACTCTCTAGCCCAGTCATGCACCACGTAATGAATTTTTCAGTCCACTACTAAATGCATGTATGACGGTGGTCCTGTAAGATTTTATTGGAACTAAATATTCCTATTCCCTAATGATGTAGTAGCCACTAGAAGGTCACAGGCCAGTGCATTAGTCATGTGTTTGTGGTGGTGCTGGTGTGAGCATATCTCGTGTGCCACCGGCAGTGTACAAGGGTAGCATACACAATTGTGCACAGTACATGATTCTTCACAATGATGATAAACTACTGTTACTGGCTTATGTATTTACTGTACTATATTTTTTATCATTATTACTAAATGTGGTCTTTCTACTTAGTAAAAGGAAAGTTCTATCTCACAAAGTGACCCACGACTATACTTACTTAGGAGGCTGATGCAGGAGGATCACAAGTCTAAAGCCAGTGTGGGCAACTTAGTGAAACTCTGTCCTCAAGAAAATGCTTAAAAAGGCCAGGCGTGGTGGCTCATGCCTGTAATCCCAGCACTCGGGAGGCTGAGACAGGAGTATCATTGTGAGTTCGAGACCAGCCTGGGCTACAAAGTGAGCTCAAGGCCAGCCTGAACAGCATAGTGAGACCTTGTCTCAAAAAGACAAGGGCTGGGGATTTAGCTCTGTGGTGTAAGCACCTGCCCGGCAAGCGCGAGGTCATGAGTTCAATCCCCGGTGCTACAAAAAAAAACAAAAGAAAATGCTTAAAAAGGACTAGTGATGTACCTCAGGGGTAAAGTGCTGGCCTAGCAAGTGTGAGGATCTGCTTTCAATTCCCTGTACTACAAAAGAAAAAAGAAAGTAAGGTGTAAAGTGTAAAACTATCACTGGCTAGTATGGGTTCTTAGTCACATATAGGGCAGAAATCATATGTGGGCTAATTTCAAGGCTAACATATAATAAAACTTTATTATAGGAAAGAAACAGAGAGAGCAGAGATGGCTGCACTACAAATAAAGCAGCCTCACACAAGGGAAGCATTTTTAGTGGAGTATCCAGGGAATGTTATTAATTATTCATGCTTTTTAAAGGTGCAAGAGTCTTGGGACAGGAGAGAGTTAGGTTTACCTGTATAGATCTTGTCTAGTTTTCCTACATATTTCTTCCTTACTGCAGGGAGTAAAGGAATTCACTTGCTCCCCTAGTAAATCATTTACTTTCTTTTCCACTTTGTCACCCAACGCACCTGCTTGTTTCTGTCAGGTGTTTACTTCAACATCCTGTTAGCTCCCTGCCTCAGTGGTGCTCCTGGACCCTAGAGGCATACCATTTAGGTCTCTGTCTGTCTCAGTAGCTTGTTTGCTGTTTGGCCTTGAGCAAGTGACAACCCACTTCGAATTTCTGTTAGCGTCCTGCCTCAACAGTACGCCAGGTTCCATGGGCAGCAGCCTTGCACGTCTTGTGTTTACTATGTCTCTCGATTGTGTCAAGAGGCCATGTAAAATGAATGACCTAGATCTTTTAGGTTTGTGCAAGTGCACTCTATTCTGCTTGCACAGCAATGAAATTGCCTGCCCATGCACTTTCCCCACCTATAAGCACGGCTGAATCTGCCTGCTTCTTACTCCTAGTCTGTGCTGGGGGGGGGGGCGGCTGACCCTCTGCCTGGGATCCAGGGTATGATCACTCAACTCAGGCTTAAGCAGTTAAGCTCCCTGTATACCTAACCACAAGGACTGATGTGGGGTTGCCAGAAAAGACGCAGCATGCTTATTAATCCAAATTTAAATTTAGAATGCTGGTAAACAGTTTCTTATACCAGTATGTTCCAAATATTGCATGAAACACACTCTGAGAAATTATTTGTTCTTCATGCGAAATTGAAATCTAACAGAACATTCTATACTTTGATTTGCTAAATCTATCAAATCTATTCAAGGGTTTCAATGAGCCCTTGCTGAGACATTTCTGGAAGGATTGGTAAAGAAGACCTCTTTCTCCATTAAGAGTACAAGGGCTGCTGTTACCCATCTCTGAGAAGCCTTCTTGAAAGGGAATTGGCCCATGAGGCTGAGCTGAGAGATATCCCTGTCACATCTTCAAAGCCTCAGGACACTAGCTTGTCTAGTTAGATGAGCCAGAGTTAGCCATTTGACACTGTAAGGGAAGAGTTATCCTGAACATTCCACGTGCATTCCAACTCTGAACTGTGGCTCTGATTCCTTGATTGTAAAGAGACCTTCTACTAAAAGCTTTCTCATTCCTCAACAGACTCTACTCTTCTGCAGAAAGCCTTCATAGACTATTCCAAAAACACCTTCCCATTGTGTTTCCATGATAATATACACAGGTTACTTCTGTGTTCTGGGATATAATATGTCTTGTTGAGAGATTTGATTCATTTAAAATCCCTGTATGCTCTTTGGGCTTCAATTTTTTCCAAGTTATGTGAATCCTGAGTAACATTCTGGAGCACATTCATTTAACAGATTGTGAGCAAAAGCAAGTTTTCTCTTAAAGTGTTGGGGTGATTTTTAAGCTATTTGTACATAGGGTCAGGAGCCCTGAATTTGAGTTAAGACACAGTCACTGAGCATCCCCTGCTCTGGAATATGACTACTCATGTGAGTTTGGTGAGAATGCACTTTGAGTGCCATCAGCTCTCCTTATCTGCAAGTTCTGCATCTGTGGATTCAACAAACCACCTATAAAAATAATTTTTAAAAATTGTTCTAAACATGTGCAGGCTTTGTCTTGTCATTATTCCCTGGACAATATGGTAAAATAACTGTTTCCATGACAACTATATTGTACTAAATATTATATGTAATCTAGAGATAATTTGAAGTACTGTATAAGGGAGGAGGAAGGTAGGGTCCATGCAAATGCTATGCGATTTTATACAAATAGCTCAATGTTACAAAAGCACTGAGATCCAGATGGCTGATACACATTTGGATTTCA
Organism: Cuniculus paca; assembly: GCA_004365215.1. Taxonomy (NCBI): domain Eukaryota; kingdom Metazoa; phylum Chordata; class Mammalia; order Rodentia; family Cuniculidae; genus Cuniculus; species Cuniculus paca. The sequence continues at coordinate 5,086 of RJWT010032803.1, read as the reverse complement.
GGGGACATTTTACAAAGTTCTCATGGTGTCCTTTAGGAGAAGAGTGAAAAACAGAAAAATTGAATCTAAGTGACAGGTGATTTGTGCAACTTGTCTGCAAGAATTCACAGAAGTATTTGTAGAGGTGAACACTGCCTGTCACGGGGCTTGCTGTGACATCCTGGTCTTTGTCAACAATTGATGGTAATTGAAAGCATTCTTTCCAACTTCCAGGTGACACAGAACTGGGAGAAATGAGTGACATGTTGGAAGACAGAAATGAGATGAAAACCTATTAAATGTGTTAAGAATCAATGGTTTAAAGCACACACATGCACACACACACACACACACACAAATGCAAAACAGAGATGTGATTCATGTGAAAAAGACATGGACGGTTTGTTTTGGGACAAGCTGAATGTGAATCAACACCAGCTGACCAGGAAGCAAATGCAGTGCTAGCTTGTATTATTAGGTGTATGGATAAAAGTTGAAGGCACAGGAGAGCTTCATTTACTCTGTGCAGGGCACACCCTTCTATGATTAATATCATTATTAGGGCTCATCCTGAGGAGATCAAAATGTTATGGAAAACTGGAAATTTCCCATTTATTTTCTCATTCAGCTATGCATGCCTTTATTCTTTCAGCAGGTTGATTCAGGAAGCTCTAGTTGGTAGTGACCTCAAATCCTTTTTGAAGAGATAAGGTAGAAATAAATACATGCAAGGAAATAATTGCAATATGCCAGAAACTATGATCAAATCTATGATCAGAGAATGTATTAGTCAATTTTGAGTTACTGTAACTGAGTACCTGAGATGATATACTTGATAAAAGAAAAGGATTGCTTTGGCTCACAGTTTTGGAGGCATCACCCCATAGTTGGCTGGTCCATTGCTTTTGGGCTTGTGGGGGAGCATTACATTATGGTAGGAGTGTGTGATACAGAGAGATGGAGAGAGAGAGAGAGAGAGAGAGAGAGAGAGAGAGAGAGAGACCTGGACTTCATGGACTTTTAAAGGCTGCTCTAGACCCAAACCATTCCAAACAGGAAAGACAAAGTTCCTCCCCTCAAGAATCTCAGCCCAAAAAGAAGAGAGTTCAATAGAAATTCCAGACCTTCCAGGAAGAAGCAGGAGAGAGGAACTGATTGGGAACAAGGGGTTAAAAAGAGAGGGAGACTCAGAGAGTTGGGGAGAGAATGGGAGGGTGATTCCAGTTCAGACATTGCTTGTGGAGATGAGGTTGTCATGTCTTCCATTCAGGACACGCTGTCTCATCTTATTTGTTGGTTCATTTATTCCTTTGCATCTCTGCTCCCCACCCAGGAGACAGCATCTTAATGGATGAGTGTCCTTCGATTTGCATGAGCTCTGGAAAGCTCTGTGTGATCGCTTTGTGTATATTCTGACATAAATGGTATTGTGCTGTGTATCTGATCCTCTCTTACCTCTTATTCACTTCTGTTTTAGGATCCAAGGGGGTGTGTGAGCATTTGGTCCATCCACATGATTCATGAATTTCGTATTTGTATATTCTTCTACTTGATAAAATTTACTCGAAACCTAATTCATAGTCACTTCTTCACAAGCACAGATCATGGAAAAATTCGAGTAGTCTAATAGGCAAGGTTCCAGCTGAACAGCAGCAAGGTGCTGTAATGCCGCCTTGTTTCTGCTTTCATACTGTACACCAGGGTCCTTGCCACTGGCTAGTTAGTACCATGCTTTCCCATTCTGTGTTCTTGGCAATTTCAGTTTGTATAATGACCCCTAAGCACAATGTTGGAGTGTTGTCTGGCTTTCCTCAGCACAGGAAGGCTGAGGTATGCCGTCTAAGGAATATGCATACTAGATAATCTCTTCCCAGGCCTACATTTCAGGGCTGTTGACCATGAGTTCAATGCCAATGAATCAACAATATGTATTAAATAAAGAGTTTTTAAAAACACACATAAAGCATACCCATAAAACAAGCTTATCGATACTATGACCTGCGGTGAGGCAGAACACCATAGCACCAGAGTGTGGTAGACCAGAGCTGTTCACCTCTTGGCAGCTCAGAAGGAGAGAACAAGGGAAACAGCAGACAGGAAAGGGCCAGGGACCAGACATAGACATGAAGCTCATACCCCGATGATCCACATCATGCACTGCCTCCAACTAAGCCCCACTTCCTGTTTCCAACATCTGTTAACGATGCCATCAAATTAGAATCTCATGACAAAGCCAGAGACCCCATGGTCCAATCATTTGCCGAAAGCCAATTGGCAACCAATCCTTCAACACAATGAGCTTTTTTATGGGACGTTACAGATAACAACCACGACAGAGTTTTCGTATCAATGAGGGCTTAAACTTAGCTTATCCCCAAGAAGCAAGGTCTGCTTGCAATAGAGGGGGACCCTGTTCTTCTAGACAGCCACACACAGACTGAAAGCATGAGGCTGGCTATGTGGAATTGCAGCCTTGAAGAGCGCTGAAGTTTCTGTCAATTCTGGGAGCTTCGAGTCTGAATGGCATGGAGTGAATGGGGAAAGAATTCACACAGAGGTTGTTCTCTCCCTTGGTCTAGTAATTCATCACGCCTGCGTAATGCTTGCCTGGGTGAGCTGACCTCCTCAATCAGTCAACCAAGTAGGAACATTGTCTTGCTGTACCCTACCTCACATCTCAATTATACAAGTACGACCATTAACCTCGTGATCATAGCATTAGGCAAGCTTTTTCTTTGATTTTTTTTTGTTTGTTTTAAACTAACCATTTAATTCAGATGCCTGAGGGCTGTCTTACTTGTAGGTTCTTCTGGAAAGATCTGAGTCTGGAAAGAGGTGAAGGAAAAGGTTAAGGTAAGGGGTTGAATAGATCCCAGTAGCATTTAGAGATAGGCATGAAGAAGATTTTATGTAATTCCATTCATTCACTTATTCATTCATTCACATTGCACAATGGTGAGTGTCTCCTCTACTCAAAATAACCACTGTCCTGTCCTCGTGACGCTTACAACCTAGAGAGGCAAATACCTGTGTAACACCAAATCCAAAAACACATTCAGACTTCCATTCATCTTCTCTTGGCATCCTTTAAAATCAGTGAAATGAGTAAGGGAAATACAAATTGGAGTTAAATACAAATACCATTTCACCTGTCATATTGGCAAACATCCAGAAGCCTGACAGTGCATTTTGCTGGCTAGGATGAGGGACTAAAGGTGTTCTAATGCACTGCTGAGGGAATGCAGATGAGGGCAGCTTCTTTGGAGAGGAATTTGGCAATGTCAAGCCAAATTGAATTAGCAACCACACTGCCAAGAAAATACCCATAAGACAAGTTGGCAAAAGTGCAGTGAGATATATGTATGGGCTATATATATATATATATATATATATATATGCTATTTATTACCCACATTTTGTAATAGCAAAAGACTAGAAAAATGACCCAAAATGTCCATCATTAAGAGGCTGGTTGCAGAAACCATGGATTAGTTAAGTCACAATGAAGAGCCATACATCCAGATTCAGAAGTTTCTAGGATATATTCAGTGGAAAAAATGAAGTAGAGAATAGTGTGTATAGCATTTTACCTTATATCTTACAACAGGAGAGAATAGTGTATATGCCTATTGCTTTAAAATCTTAATGGAAGGACATACAAAAACTAATAAAAATGGTTATATATGTAGGAAGAAGAGAACAAGGTGACAGGGAAGAAAATATAGGCTAGATGCTCTGAATGAAGCTTATTTTATCAATTTAATTTTGGAGATAGCAGAATACTCCATGAAATAAAATATGATTAAAATGAAACTAAGTTGGGCATTGTGGTACATGCCTGTACTGCAGATACTTTAGAGAATGAAGCAAGAAGATTGTAAGTTCCAGGTCAGCCTGGGAAACTTAGGTGAGATACTGTCTCAAAAACAAAAAAATTTTTTTTAAATAAGAGATGTAAGCCGGGCGTAGTGGCTCACGCCTGTAATCCCAGCACTCGGGAGGCTGAGACAGGAGTACGTTGTGAGTTTGAGACCAGCCTGGGCTACAAAGTGAGCTCAAGGCCAGTTCCAATGGCATAGTGAGACCCTGTCTCAAAAACACAAGGGCTGGGGATCTAGCTCAGTGGCCTAAGTGGCTGCCTGGCAAGCATGAGGTCATGAGTTCAATCCCCGGTGCTGCCAAAAAAAAAAAAATAATAAGAGATGTAGCTCAGTGGTAGAGCACTTACCTAACACACACAGGCCTGGGTTCAATTCCCAGTACAAGGAAAAAAAAAACTGTGCTTTCCCAAAGAGTAAAAACAAGGTCTACCAAACAAACCTAAATGTGTATAAATTTAATGGGTTAACCATGCAAAGAGAAATTATTTAAAATGATTTTAAAACATAATAATTAGACTGTGCACTTTTAGTGGGTGTCTTGGTTACTTTTCTCTCATTGCTGGGACAAAACATCTGACACCCAATGTGAAGCAAGGAAAGGTTTATTTACCTTACAGTTTCTGGAGATTTCAGTCCATAATCAGCTGGCTCCAAGGCAGGGTGGCATGGCTCTGGGGCAACTCTTTGAGGCAGCAGCCAGAGCAAAAGAGGGCAAAACGCAAGCCTCTTCGCCTCCCATACTGTGTACAGAGGCCACCTTGCCTCTTCAGGGCAGGTGTAGCACTCACAAAATGTCCTTGCCCTCCTTTGCACAGGATGAGGATATTTACAAAGTAAGAACCCTGGCTCCCTGCTGAGTCTCTCAGTTAAACTTCTAAACTTCTCAAGTTGACACAATGTATCAACCGTAATAGTGGGATATACATCCCAAGTACTGAAAGCCTCAAAGAAACCTTAAAATTGTTTGCAAAAGTATTATTAGTAACAGTAATAACATTATTAGCAGAAATAATTTTGTTAGTGATATTATCACAGACAGTATTACTGTTGTTAGTTATAATTGGTGCTCTTATTTTGAAGATTATATATAATTATAAATACATTATGTATGCATTATATTTAATATGTGACATACCTATTCTGTATTTAATACATTTATAATACACAGTAAGATAAACCAAGTAACTTATCCTAACAAAGTTAATGACTGATTACAAAAATTTTCA
>RJWT010032802.1:0-14041 GCA_004365215.1 Cuniculus paca | reverse complement strand
ATCAGCTAAAGTTGTACATTTTTATAATTGGTAGACATTTCTAGAAATGCAATGAGGCAAATATTATCCACAAATGATCTGATCTACAGCTAAGGTATAGAAAAGTTGGGATGTCCACTGATCCCTGGGAATTTGGAAATTCAGCTTTACCAGAATAGATGGGACCCCTGGAAGGATGGGTCTGAGAACATTTTCAGACTCATCTCCAAAGCTCAGGGTTGCATTTCTGTGGCAAGCCTATAAGACTAAGTGGGTATGAATGTTAAGAGAATGCTTTCTGGGCATAAAAGGGAAGTGAGAACATTCTGGGATGTTCTGGGAAACTGCACTCCCAGTAACAATCCAGAGAGGGAACCTAGAGCCCAAAGCCCATTTGTTAGTTTTCATTGGTAAAACAAACACCTTAAATCAACTTACCTAGGTAATCGACCTAAAAAGATGGAAGGATAATTTTAGCTTACAGTTTTAGAGGTTTCACAACATGGGCTGACTGACTCAATTGTTTTGGAGTCTGAGATGTGTGAGTCATACCTCTGTTCACCTCATGGTAGTCAGGAAGCCAAAGAAAGAACCGGAAGTAGCTGATGTCCCACAATTCCCGTCAAGGCCACACCCCCAGTGCCTAATTCCTCCCACTTGACCCCACCTTTTAAAAGTTCTGCCACTTCCCCAAAGTGTCAACCCATCAATAAGCTGGTCTTTGAGAGACATTCAAGACCCAAACTACAGCAGCCCCATACAACATATGGAGAGTTCTATACTCGAAGGGGCTGGGAATTCTCACTGTTGCTGCCAGTTTGCATTTACTTGTGCCTGACATATCTGACAGTACCTGTCCACTGGACAAGTGCTTGGAAAGAAAGAACGTCAAGTGTGTGAGGAGGGCTGCCATAGCCCTGGAGTGCCTCTGCCCAGAAGCATCGTGGCTCAAGCAAAGTGGACAGCTCATGGGCAGCATGAGCTTGCCCTAGCATGAAAGCAATGCACAGCTCAATAAATTGAATTCTATTTCCACGTGTTCTCAGAAAGACTGACTTTTTTAAATAAAGATGATCCAGTGAAGTGAAAGAGAATCGCTACGTATGAGAATTGCAGTCTGTCTTATCTGTTGATACGTCACCATGGGGCACCAATGGATTCCTGAAACTACAGGCAGCAGCAAACACTAGGCATATGTTGTTTTCTCCTGTACACATACACACCTGTGTTACAATGTAATTTGTAAATTAGATGCAGTGAGAGGTTAGCAATAATAGCTAATAATAAAATAGGAAATTTACCAGAGCACATTGTAATAAAATCTATACAAAGACCAGTGTGTTCAAAGTAAGGAGGAATACCTTGAAGAGGATTAATGCCAATGTGTCTTTTACTGTAATAAATTTAAACATTCACCATAAAAAATATCTATGTATGTGGTCTCTGTCTTGAACAAGTCAGGACAAATATTAACATTTTTAGACAGCATTGGGCCCCCAATTACTACTATCAGAAAGCAAAGCAAAGTTGCAGACATGGAGGGACAGATAAGAATGGATTACTGTATCTGTACTTTTTATAAGTTTGCAATGCCTAGTGGGAGAAAAAAAAACCACAAAAAGATAATATCAGTTGTTTATGGTTTTTGCTTTACCTTCTTTGCAGTAGCACCACTGTTGCTTCATATGTTGTGTGTGTGTGTGTGTGTGTGTGCACATGCACGTGCGTGCGTGCATTTTGTTTCCTCTACTGAAATGTAAGTACCTTGGCCCATGGGCAAAACCTAATCTAATAAATGAACATCTGTATCCCCTATACCTAGAGTCCAGTACATACCAGATGCTCGATGAAATGTTATTGAATGTTATTTGAAAGGAATAACCCTTTTCTCTGACTCTGATGTAGCCCTTCAGAGGATGATGGGAATGTGGCAATGAAACTTCAAAAGATATTCAGGCTTCAAGGCAAAGGGCAGAGGGAACCAAACAAGAAGACAGAAAAAAAGAAAAGAACGAAAGAAAGAAAGGAAGGAAGGAAGGAAGGAAGGAAGGAAGGAAGGAAGGAAGAAAGAAAGAAAGAAAGAAAGAAAGAAAGAAAGAAAGAAAGAAAGAAAGAAAGAAAGAAAGAAAAGAAGGAAGGAGAAGAAAAGAGCTAATGGAATCACCAGGAATGTAAAATGTCAGGCTTCGCTTACTGATAATTGTTACAGCATATTCTGTCTCTGACTGAATGTTCCACAAACAAGTAATTAAGGTAATCTTCACCACAGGAGGTAGTTGGAAGAAGTCAAAGCAGCAACATGTTTCAAACAGCTGGGGAATAGCACAAATACTGGAGGAAAAAAACTGCATGCAACATCCTGTGAGCTGGCGTTTTCATAGAATTTAAAAATAAATGTCAAGAGATGGAACACAATCATTTACAAGGTACCAAATTAGATTCTAGGGTTGCCACATTTGTTCAGGGGACAGAACAGAGATCTCTAAATGCTACCTTGGCAATGAAAGGGAGCAACTGCCTGTGGGAATTTGCTAGCAGACAGTACTCAAATTTGCAGGTCATCCTAGGAGGGAAAAAGACCTATGAAGGTGTCTTATTATTAAATTTTTTTAATTAAAAAAAGAATAAAAATGATACCGAATTTCAAAAAATAGAAAATTAACACTAGTTAATATATTGCATATTGTTATCTTAAAAGTAGTTGTTCAGATTACAAGATTTAGGCATAAAAAATTATCAAACAACGAAAATACAAACTTCTTTTTGATGAACTGACTGAGACTTGTAGTATGGTTATCTATCATATATATACATATATCCACATTCATATGTAGGTATACATATATACATATAATCTTTTCCCTTCTTTCTTTTCTTTTTTACTGTATCCTTGTACAACCACTTTGGAAATCAGTGTGGAGATTCCTCAAAAAACTAGAATTGGAGGTCCCATTCAATCCAGCTATTCCCCTTTGGGTATTTTCCCAGAAGAATTGAAAACATCATACCACAGTGATATATGTGCACCCATGTTTATAGCAGCACAATTTGTAATAGCTAAATCTTGGAAACAACCCAAATGCCCATTAACCACAGAATAGATAAAAAAAGATATGGCATTTTTATACAATGGAATATCACTCAGCTAGAAAGAAGGATAAACTCGAGACTTTTATAGGTAAATGGATGCAACTGGAGACCATACTCACGAGTGAAATAAATCAGATCCCCATGTATAAATATCATATTGTCTCCCTATTCTTAAATTTAAAGAGTAGTCTCACTAAATCCATCCCAATGGGACATAAAAGTGTTCCCATTCTCCAAACTTCTGAGCACAGGGTTCATGCACGCACATCCACGCCTGCATGGGCATTTGTGGCTAGACTTTCCTCCTAGCCTGAAGCCCACGCCTCATCCTAGTCTCAGCTCAGCCTCTCACCACCTTCTTGGAGTTATGTGACGTGTCAGAGGGCAGGCTCGACGGCTTCACAGAGTCCTTCTAATTCCGCTCAGTGATCACCACCATTCCAGGCACCGTGATGTCTGACGTAGTGTCTGTTCACTCTGTTCCCCTCCAGAGGGATAGCTCCTCTTCAAACTAACGTGGTCCCCTGAGTTCCAGCAGTCTCACTCCTCATCTCCACAAGCTTCATCAACCCAAGCATCACAGCTGCTGTCAGGGCCTGGTCCGTGGTCCTTGGCCATTCCCTCTGGCTGTGACCAGTCAAGGCTCTTTCCCGGTCCACCTGGCACTTGCAGTACAGAAGTGCCAGAGAGCAAAGCAGCCCCCAAACCAGCACAGGGGAGAAAGCCCACATGCTGGACCACCTGCTGAGATAACTCTCAGGGAGGCCTTCCTGATGCCACAAATTCCTCAGGGACTCAACTCAGCTGCTCACTGAAGACCTTCCCTCAGTGTCTGTCTTACAGAGAACCTCTACTATGACGACACATAACAATATAAATTAAGTATCAAAAAAGGAATTTTCCAATTAATAAAAATACACCTGTATTAAAATGTCCAGTTATCAGTGACATTCGCAATTTCTTCTGGTTTGTGTTTGTGTAGGAATGGTCTTTGAAAAGAGTAGCACCCTTCCGAAATTTATTAAAAATGTTTTACTGAAGTCTCCTCTTATCATGGGACTTCATATGGTACTAAATATTGCAGTTTGTCTGCAAAGAAAATATTGACATGATTTAAAGAAAACAGGAGCAGGAACTCAAGCAGGATGAGACTGACAGGAAGGATCTGAATTTAAATGCAGACCTCCTGTCAGCATCTTCAGGGCGTGCCCAGAATTCTGCAGTGTAGATAAGTAATATTTGTGATCCTTAATATCACACATTTTCATAATCTAAGAAGTAGAAATGCAATACTCATTCCAAAATAGAATAGCCCATACTCCTCAAAGCAATTCTTTCAGCTAAAATGATACTCAAGATTGTATTTTCGGGCACTTTCCTATTATTTCACAATACTGGTAGGAAGAGTTTATAATACTATACCCGGGCTTGTAATCATTACATTGTTATTTTAAAACTATATTCCAGTGGTGACATTGACAAGTCACGTTATTACTAACACTTGTTGCAGTATTTCAAAATTTAGTCAGTACTTTCTTTAACAAGAAGACTGCTGTTTTAGTATGCTACAAAATGTAGGCTCTGTCAGTGTAATTTATTTATCTCGACTCCTCAGCCTGTCCTGACAATGGCACAGCCAAGCCAGCAGCTGGCCTCTGGGAGTGACCTTTTGCCATTTTCACAGCAAAGGTTTATCACATCTGAGGAAGAAAGGAAACTGGATGGGAGAGCAGCGTGTGGAAAAAAGAAAGCACTTTCTTGGCTTTCGTGATCATCCTATTTTGTTCATTGCTAACTGGCACTGATAATATACAAAAAAAAATTAAAATTCTTCTCATGGTCCCTTCTAAACTAGCGCCATTGGCCCACGCTTCACTGCAGCTGAATGAAATCTTGGACCTGCTCTATAGCATTTTAGGTCCCTTTTAGAAAGTAATCAGATAGTTCCTTCACTAGAGCATTCAAATGTCCACAGCAGTTTAACCTCACAACTCCCAGTTGCAGTAGCGAAACTGTGAACTGTTGTCCAAATGAGGCCTCTACTCACCCCATCCAGCTCAGAGATAGGATGAGAAGTCCGGAGCGAGCGGACAGAAACCACAGCTTGCTCCCCACTTTCCAGCTCCCTCCAGTTCCCTGTCCCTTCAGGAATGAAGCGATGGTCTGAGAAGAGGGATGCTGAGCACAGAGATTTGCCTTAGTTGGTACTGAGTGTGGCACAAGCCCATGGCTGTCTCTCCTTGGTGGGCTGCTTCTGTGGGGTCCCACAGGGCACTTCTACCTGCATGTCCCTCAGCTGGTAGATGGCTTTTCTACAGCTAAGGACTTCAGAGGTGTTCCCCACCGACCTCCAGACTTTGCCTGGATGAAGTGGTTTTAAGGACAGACCATCTCCTTTCACGGGGTCCACATCTTCGCAGGTATGGACCGCTGACCTTGCTTCTTGGATGAGCAACTGGCTACAGATCCAAATCTGATGCCCTCTCACTCACTGGCACATGCTCTCCTGTCTTTAGATGTTTCTGGGCAAGAGTCCAACAATAATAGTCCTAAGGTTCCCAAACTCCATGGGGCACAGGACAACTAAGTTGCCACTTTGAAGTTCCTCTCATTTCCTTTGACAGGAGAGAGGTAAATCGAGCCCTCTCTCTGAGGAGCAGGAGGAGGGTGCTGGACCAGCACATCACTCCTCCAGCTTGGTCCTCCACACTCAGCTGAGGGCATCAGGCTGGCACTGCCAGGCTTCTGTGATCTCAGTGTGGTCTGCATGCTGCCCTATTCTCTCTCTTTAGGATGTTTGAGCATTTGGTGCCTACATTATTATTCACAGCTTTTGTATACTCAGCCAAAACCAAGGCTGGAAAGGTTCCTTTTAAATATTGTACCATAGCATAAAATTTAATAATGGCCTAATGAGAGGGAGGTGGCTATATGCAACAGAAATTCTTGAAAAATGAATGCTATATTTGTTTGAAATAACTTCCATGACAAAGAAGCTGAGGTCCCCAAGGGACTGGTGGTGGTTAAAATATCCATGCATGACAGAAAGATAATTTTTTAAATTGTGTTAGGAATGGAGGAAGATGAAGAAAAGCCAGCAATATGGAGTGATACCCACCTCCCGCTATTAACCCAAATGCCCGCTGATGTCTCTACGTGAAAATATGCTCAGGGTATTTTTACTGCAAGTAGACTCCTGTGCAAACCAGGAGGAGTCAGATTTCTTTTTGTAGAAGGCCCAGGTAGAGTGTGGTAGGAAAATACTAGGGAAAAGGTGGGTAACTCAGTCCTGGGAAGACAGATCCCTCAGCAAGTTACTGGGACCGGAATGGGTCTGAGAACACTACCAATGCTGACCAGAAGGCTACATGCTGGGGGTCACAGCCTGCCTGCCTTTGAGGAATGGGAAAATTAAGATACCATATTTGTTCCTGACAATCAGCCAGATAGAAATGCACAGTGGAAGGAGCTCCTTGTGTATGGTGGAATGACAAATCACAGTCAAATCCTTCTCAAACTCTGGTTCTGCCATTTTCAGTTGATGTTGGAAAATATCTTCACATCCTGGAAATTCATTTATCATCCATATAATAATGCTAATGATGCTAATTGCAAAATGATGCTGAGAAAGCAATTAACCTTTGTGAAAGTGCCTGGAGTATAGCAGGGACTTAATAAATGCTAGTTGCTTTTCTTCCTTCTTTGCTGTCCTGACTCACTCCTTTTCTTTCTTCCAAACACAAGTAAAAGGCATTATTAAGCGGTCAAACTGAAAGTAAGTTCCATCAGACTCTATGCTATAGCTTCCCAAGCCAGGCATGGTGGTGCACCCCTAGAATCTCAGCACTCGGGAGGCTGAGACAAGAGGATCACCACTAGTTTGAGACCAGCCTGGGCTACGCAGTGAGTTTAAGGCCAGGCTAAACTACATAGCAAGACCTTGTCTCAAAAAATAAACAAAAATACATGCTATGACTTCCCAACGTGATAATGCAAACTTGGATTGGCTAATGGAGACAGAATATCTGGGACCATGGGCTTGATGACCCTATTGACTCATTTAAAACTTTTCAGCTCTCAGTCCAACACTTCACAGGGAAACAGATTTGGAGCAAATATAGACGAGGACAGAAGAGGATGCCTAAGGGTTTCAGGAGCATTTTGTTCCAGGCATTATTTTTTAAAGTGGGAGTGTTCTTCATGAAGAAGAGAAAATGCAAGGGGTGGGAAGACTACCAAATCTTTGAGAGACAAATATGTGGCAGAGGAATTAGACTTTTCTAGTAACGCCTTAGCTGATGTTGTCCACAAAGAGCAGCAGATGCAGGTCCAGAGAATTCCAATGGAACTCTGCCCCATCCAGTTGTGGGCTCCTCCACAGATCATTTCACTTTTCTAAACCCAATTTATCACATCTGCAAAATGACAGAAAGAGTATCAGCATTTTCTACATTTCTGGATTATCTGTAGTAAGAAATAAAATGTGCAGTGCAATTTAGAATCGAACAAAATTTTAAACACACATTTGACAAAATGTTACAAAACAAAATGTTTCCTTGGAAAAGTTATGCATCTGACATTCTATTTCATCTTCATAAAATGCTGGTTGTGCTCTACTAAATTGATTTTTATAACCCACTGAAGGTTTCTGTAGTTTGGAAAACACTGGAAGATGACATCTAGAAAGACCTGTGCAATTCTGACAGCCAATAATTCTTTGAATAACAACTGATGATCAGAAGTTTCTAGGAAACCTATTTCAGCTCAGCGTAGAGGAAATAATCAGAGACATCTGAAGAGGAATGGATTTCATAGTAGGTGCTGTGCCCTTGCTGCTGCAGGTTTACAAGCAGAAATTCAGTGGCCTGTCAACCAAATATGGTCATAGGAATTTTAAAAAGAGGTGGGTGGTCTATACAATCTTTGAGAACTTTTCCAGTGCTAGGCATAAGTGACTCAACAATTATCAAGCTGGGTGCAGTGGTGACCTCCAATAATCACTGCATTCAGGAGGCTGAAGCAGGAGGCCACTGCAAGTTCAAATCCAGCTTAAACTACATAATGAGTTCCTGTCTCAAACAAACAAAATAGATCATGAGAACTCACTGCAAATAAAAACTAAAAGCTAATGTAGGCAAGTATTTGAAAATACGATAGCATTTCTACCTTTAACCCTTTTTGAGTTTTTTGGAACAACTACAAAGGATTAGCAAAGGGTAATTGGGGAATCTGAGAAATAGCAGTTGCTCACTGTTCATCTAATAAAGAGATATTCCAGTTTTAGTCCATAAGTTCTTTCAGAAAAATGTTTGGTTAGTTCTGATTTTTTTTTACAGCTTTAAGAAAACCCTATTTGGAATTATTAAAGGTACTTAATTGTTCACAAATTAGAATACTTCTGAATGAAATCTCTCTAATAAAAAATAATCATAAGTCTTATGAAAGCATTAACTTCTGACATAAACATGTATATGTTTCCATTCCCTTTGACACACCTACCAACCAAGAGGAAATAGCTAGAGAAGACACTTTTCTGTTGTAGAGTTAGAGGCTGGAATATAACATGAAATGCAGAGACGTGTATATACTTTCTCCTCACCTCATGGTGAAAATGAAATTGAACGCCAGATAACCAATTCAGATGTAGAGAATTTAATTTCTTCCTATGAGTACTGGATCAATCTATTCCTTCCTATGAGTACTGGATCTGTCTATTGTTATGTAGTTTAGCCTGGCTTTAAATTCACTGTGTAGCCCAGGCTGGTCTCAAACTAGTGGTCAGGCTGGACATCAGAGGGAAGATGAAACATTTCCAGTTGGGTATGTGCTGCTTTCACAAACGTGATCGTTTCTGCCTCAGGTGCATGTCTAACTTGGAGGTCATTTACATCTTGCCATCCCATCCCACAGTTGGGGAGGAGGCTAGCGGCCACCACTAGAGCAGTAAGTGTGCTCAGATATGATCAGACCTTCAACAAGGTGAATTCTTCCTGCTGAACCTCGTATCTACTGGTTACAATTCTGCAACTATCCCCCAACACAGCTATTAATTAATCTGTTTCTAACAGGGCCAGAGAGTTAAATTTTCATCAGCTCCATTAAAACTAATCAGCTCCACATTGCTCTTAATTTCCAAATTTTCCTACTTAAAACATTGTAGAGTGATGAAGAACAAATTTATAGCAAGCTGGTAGGTTTTAATATTTCCATTACTCTTAGATGCTAGAGTAGTTTGTAATTTTGTCTAAAATTCATTGAGAAGGAAAAATAACCTCTACTGACATTTTGTTGATCATTTCCTCCCCCAGTGCTGCATACATGCAGTGAGGAATGACCCTGGGGACTTCATGGGTTTTCAGGAGAGAAAACCTTATGGATTTGTTCATGTGGCAGCAGGCAGAGTCCCAAGGCACCTTCGTAGTGTGAGAAAGACTTCAGGAGGGTCTGATCACAAGGGGGTCCCTCGGGTAGGAAGGACTTCTTGTTGCTTTCTTTGGGAGGGTGAGTGCTGAAGACCCAGTTCAGGGTCTGTGTGTGCAAACAAGTGCACTGTCTCCTGCAGCCATCCCCAGCTACCTCCCCTGCTCTGTCCCTCAATTACCCCTCTGGATCAGTTTCTTGTGGCTGCTGGAACATACCACCACAAACTTGGTAGCTGAAAGCCACAGGAAGCTTGTTACAGCTTGTGTCTGAATGACCCCCCCAAAGCCTCATGTGGTCAGAGGGTTTTTTCAGAGGTGGCTGGATCTAGAGTGTGTGACATTGGAATTAAGGGTGTGTGATCACTAAATCAGCCCACTTGTTGGTTTGGAACCACCATAGTCCTGGTAGTCTGGTTAAGAAAAAAGTGACAGAAAGACACTGTTAAGATCCCTTGTTGTTTTGCTACCTTCCACCTGCCATGAATGGTTCCCCCTCTGCCATGCCACCCTGTCTTGGAGCCAGCCAATTATGACTGAAACCTCTACAAACTGTGAGCTAAATAAACCTTTCCTCCTTTAACTTTGAGTGTCAGGTATTTTGTCTCAGCAACAAGAAAAGAAAGTAAGATAAAGCTATTCTTTCACAATTACAGAGGCTGAAAGTCTGCGGTCAGTACTACATGGTGAAATACAAGTACTAGCATAGGTCTGTGCTCCTCCAGGAAGAATGTGCCATTACTTATCTTATCTCCAGCACCTGCCCACACTCCCTGGCTTGTGGCCACATATCCAGCCTCTACCTCCCCAGACACACAGGCCTCTCTGCTTTCCTCTTAGAAAGGAAGGTGAGACTGCAGCAAGGGCCACTCCACAGTCCAGGCTACCTCTTGCCTCCTCTTCACAACATCCTTGAGTTACTCACACCTGGGAGGTGACACTGACAAGTCCGGAGTCAGAGTGAGAGCATCTCTAGAGAGGCCCTTACTCAGACTATGAGTGCTGATGGTCAGCACATAGGCTGCAGAGTTTCTGGCTGTGTGAGACCCCTTCTTTCACTAAAAAAGAAAAACAAAAGGCAAATAGGCTACATAAGGAAAAGCCTAAACATTCTTTCGAAAATAATAGCAGCCAGTGAGCCTCTGATTCTTCACGACCTGATGGCCAGAGGTCACTTTCTTTGCAGAATGATGACCCTGAGGAAGGCAAAGGGCCCTGACTCGGCAGCTGTGAAGATAAGAACCTGACCTTGATTTGCAAGCTGATCCTGGCACACACTGCCAGGGCTTGGGGAAACAAAAGAAAAGGGAAAGAGCCCAAAAAAGTGTTATCGATCCAGTTACTGCCTGGGCGGCCCTGCTCGGAGTCCTCAGGAGGCCCCAAGGAGTGCAGAGGGGGCCTAGGGAGAGAAAGGAGGAATACAACCCCACCGAGGGACGTTAACTCCTTGGCTTCTCCGCTTGGTCTGCTCGCCAGTTGAGTGTAATCCAGCAGCCAGAATAAAGCTCTTTTTTTTCCCAGAGTTTAAAATAAAAGATTTATTTGAAGATAGAGGAAAGGGGAAGAAAGACAGTACTCTGTTTAAGTAGAGAGTATTGGAAAGGAAAAGACTCCTGGATTTCTTATCTGCAGCTCCTTTCCTTTATTTTTAGACAGGGTCTTGCTATGTAGTTGACTGGTGCTGAACTCACTTTGTAGCCCAGGCTGGCCTCGAACTCCCAGGGATCCTCCTGCCTCAGCCTCCTGAGTGCTGGGATTATAGGTGTGCCACCCTGCCCAGCTCTGCAGCTCCTTTCATTGAGATCTCCATCTTAACCTTCTTCTGGCCAGGACTTTCCTCTTCCTTTCGTGGAGGGTGAGATTATGGGTGGGGCCTTAAGGAAAGGCAGTTGAGGTTTAAGGATGAAGTAAAGGAGAAGTTTATGATTCTTACCTTAATCTCGCTATCTGGGAACTTCCCAGGCCTGGCTTCTTTGTCTTTGTCTTGCTAATTGCTCCAGTTTAGCTACAGATCAGAAGCTACCTTAGACAGATTTTTTATTAACTTAATGAGGCTCCGTGAGGCCTTCATCTTATCTCTTCCCTAGCTGTAGGGCCCCTTAACCTCCATCATGGATCTACAGCCTCCCGGCTCAGTAAGGTCCAGCAAGGCTGAGGCCTCCTGCAGTCTCAGCTTCTCCTATGGATCAGGACCGCGGCCGCCTCGGTACCTCTGAGCTCATTATATGTCCTCTTGTAAGCCAGTAAATCTTCTGGTAGCCTCTGGCACACCCAAGCAATTCATCCAGGAATCCTAAGGCTGCTGGCTTTGTAGCATCATAACCCTGTTTCTGCCCTCCGTCTCCACCCGCCCAGCTTCCTCTGGGACAGTGAAAGTCCACACCTCAGTTGTGTCACGTGGGCCCAGGCACCTAGAGCACGAGGCCCAGAGGATGGGGACAGACCGCGCCTGTGGCCCAGGCCTCGCCCAGGACCTGGTGACTGGGGCCGGAGCTCTGGGTCTGCCACAGAAACCAGCCGGCCTGAGATGTGGCAGGGAGGGCCAAGGAATGGGGTGAGGCGATGCTGCACTGCCACCAAGGGCCCAGGCGAGCGCCGCGCTTGGGGACCTGAGCCATGAGAGCAGGCAGGGACCCGGCTGGTGTGGGGACCAAGGGGCCTCGCGGCTCCGCTGCAGCTCGCATCCCGTGCCCACCTCTGCAAGCCCCTGGGGGCGCCTCTGGGTTCCGGGGAGGGGGCTGCACCCTAGCCGCCGGCCCTGGCCCGCGCCGCCACGCGTGTCCCTGCGCTCGGGAAAGCTGACAGCACCCTTCCTTCCCCGCCTGTTTCCTACGGGGGGCGGGGCGGGTGCAGCCCGCCTCCTTTCAGGCCCATAAAGCAGTTAAACGATGTTTTCTGCCGTCATCAGACTTAGGTGTTTAGAAGTAAATTCCTCAGCAAGCCTCCAGCGTCTGTTATGGCACCAAGCATTCCATACCTTCTGTGACAAACGAATCCACAGTCAAGTTGATCAACTTATATTTCATTGTCTCATTTAGTCTTCCCAGGATAAACACCGCGAGACTTTACAGGTGAGGATATGGAAGCGCCAACGGCGTGCGGCTTGTCCAGGATCTCAAATTTTGTAAATAATATCAAAGGTGGATCCTAAATTCTGACTGTGACCCTTAGTCTGGGAGAGGAATCCAGCCCCTTTGTTCATCTGACACACTTCTGCCTCTCTGTGATGTAGCTGAAAAATTGCTATTAAAAAATTAAAAAATAAAGAGTAAACACAGAAATGAAGGTTGTGACTATATCTAAGCCAAAAAAGGAAGACAAGGAAATAAGTCGTTGGTGGGGAGACAGAAAGTCTCTCAAACCTCAGAGATAGGAAGGCACCACAATTGTGTAACAGGTGGGCAGCACTTGCCAAAACATACACATATGTAGTAAAGTATCGAGAGAGAGTACCCTAAAATTCAGAGGCAGAAGCCAAAACACGAAGCTTTAGCAGATTTTAGTAGGGCATCTGCGGAAGAAGGGCGTGCGTGGGGTTGCCGGCTCCCACAACAGGCAGAGCCAAGGATGAGTTCCTGCCCGAGGGATCTGCAGGGCTGAGGCTGGCGAGAGGGGCCAGCAGAAGACCAGGATGGGCTGATAGCAGCTGGTGTTTTCGATCTGTAGTTTTCGAGGCCGTGTATCTTCCAGCTGGGTCCTATTTTTCAAAAAACACAAGTATATAGATTCCTAAATTCTGCAAGAACTCATTGGTAAAGCTTTTGAAGAGGAACCAACTTGATCTGTCATTCATTTTATCAACAAGAAGTGAAAAGAGACATTGGAAAAGTTAATTCCATTCAGAATAAAGCATAAGAGATATTGCTGTGAGACCAGCAAGCACCTTGGTAATGACCAAAAATGATTTATAATGTCCTACCGGATTTCATATTTAGCGTCAAAGTCAACCACTTGCATGTATATTGATCCTAAAAGAAACACATCTAGGCATCCCTCTGCATCCTCCGGCAATTGAGTCCCGGTCCTCCCCTCCAGATACCCACATCCCCACATGCTCAATGGCTCATGCAGAATGGTGCAGTGTTTGTGTATAACCCATAAACATACTCCTGTGTACTTTAAGCCACCTCTAAACTATGTGTAATGTCTAATATAACATAAATAGTTGTTTATTGTACTGTGCTGCTTAGGAAACAATGACTGAAAATAAAAACCCAGTCTGTACATGTTTCGTACAAACACAACCATCATTTTAAGTATGTAATGCGTAAACAAGATCTGAGGCAAACAACGTTCAAACTAGTGCAAGAAAAAGACAGAAAATAAATATGTGACATAATGGCAAGCTACTGAAACACATGCCTACAAATCACTTTTTGCATGAACTGAATATCATGCGTGGCATGAGGCAAGTTCAAGTTCTCTTTTTTGGAAATCTCAGGAATTTTTAACAGTTTTTGTTGGCCCTCAGTTGGCTGGATCTATGGATGTGGAACTCACAGGTGTAGAAGGCCTACTGAAGGCGAGGACAGATGCTGCATCTCACACAAATG
>RJWT010032801.1:0-14038 GCA_004365215.1 Cuniculus paca | reverse complement strand
AAAAAAAATAAAAATATACATACTTGGTAATTTCATTGGTATAAAGTTTTACAAAAGAATAAATCTAGGTATAGTGTTGGAAGGCAGGATAGTAGTTTCCTTTATGGAGATAGAAGTGACAGTGGCTGGAGTGGCATTTGTTGTTCTGTGGACCCAATGATTACATAAGAATTTGCTTTGTGATAATTCACTGAGCTATACACTGATATGATTTGCACTTTTCACATGTATTACACATTCTAATATGAAACCATTTTAAAAATGCTATACTGGCCACAGTTATGGACCCTTCAATCTAGGCATGGTGAATTTCTATATCTAACTGTATAAAAGATTTGCAATCAACATATGTATCAAAGGCACCATAACTAAATTTACACAAGGAAATTTCATGTGTGCATACCCATGAATATTTTAAATTTCAATTTTGCCTACCACTGCACAAATTTTATTGACAAATTAGTCTACTTGTCCTCTATCTGCAGTGAAAGATTTATACAGACATTCTTAGACTAGCATGTTCACACCAAGTCATTAAAAAGGCTGTTAGTGAGAAATAATTTGAATACCACTGCTCTGCCTTTCAGCTGACCAGAACACAATCAAAGCCCTTCCTTTTTTTCTTTCTTTCTTTCTTTCTTTCTTTCTTTCTTTCTTTCTTTCTTTCTTTCTTTCTTTCTTTCTTTCTCTCTCTCCCTTTCTCTCTCTTTCTTTCTTTCTTTCTTTCTTTCTTTCTTTCTTTCTTTCTTTCTTTCTTTCTTTCTTTTTTCTTTCTTTCTTCTGCATGTCAGCAACACTTGCACCATGTCAGTGGCCCTTGCCCTCTAAATATGCCCTTGGGAGCAAATTCAGTCAAAGTTGTTTGTCACTAGCCTACCTAAAATCTGTTGAACCTTAAAAATGTATTGCATATTCATTAGTGATCAGTGCTGCATCATCAGATGCAGATGAATGTGTACCTTCTACTCACATTTTTTTGACAAAGTCCATTGTCCATGAAATTGTAAATAAAAACATTTCAAAAACAGCTGCATAATTTTTCTAGATCCTACTAGCTATTCTGTTTTACTGAAGGTCTGAACATGATGTATTCATGCTACTCATGTGTCTCTTGGAAGCATATCCTTCCAGTTTCTGCATGTGTATTACTGACAGCACATTTTGCAGAGATGTTTAGGTGGATATAGAGTGGCAGGCATTTTTCTTTTCTGCTCTTTGAACATTTTGGCCCCTCTTAGAAAAAAATAAGCTTCATGATGGTGAAAGGTAGTTTATAATTTTGGGGATATTGTGTAAACCTTCAAGATTTAAGATAAAGTTCTTTGAGTTTCTGCAGTAATGCTAATCTATTAATAATCAAGTTATTTGCATGAAGTATATGTGCCAGATGCAATAAAGAGCTTTTGGACAGTCAAAAAAAATCCTGCAATGGGTTATCACAAAGGAAGAACAAATGATTTTATAGTTTGTAAAATAAAATCAATTAATACTCACAAGAAACTTGGGAAGTGTATATCGCTATGATCTATTTCAGTTCTTAAAGAAGTTACTAGGAGTTCACAGAAGTGAAGTGTCTTGATCCAACTTCTCTTGAAATTAATCTCATTTAATTTTAGAGTAGTTTTTAAATTGTATTTATATTCAGGATTCTGTTTGAAGTTAAGATTTTGAATGCCACTTCCTAATGAGCTCTTTTTCAAGAATGGCCTAGAGAAAATAATCTCTTGAAATAAATGCCTCCATTTTAAAGCAAAATATACCCATTATGGTTTTTTATTTTAAAGCAAGATATTATTGAATTGCCTTATTTATATTGGACTCTGGAGATGATAATACTCTATGGAAACAACTCAAAACTATTATTTTGTTTTTGTCTTCTTGAGAGAGTGTGCATTATTTCTACCTGGTTGTTTAATTTCCAAAAGCAAAAGTGCACTCAAATTCTCTAAGAGGTTAAAGGTGGCAGCAAGCAATTCACGGAGGACAGCTTACTTACTAGCTGTTCTTTCATTTAGCATTAATGTTCACTGTTAGGGCCAAAAAAGATTTTCCAACACAGAAAAAGAATGAAATAGCTAACATTTTTACAGAATTTCCTCTTTAAAAAGGGAGTAAATAAAGCATCATCAAGGATTCAGTGTAATATATCACCATGAACGTGAGACAATAACAACAACAATCAAAGGAATTGAAATCCAAAGAAACAATTGCTAAAACAAGCAGAAATTATTTTCTCATTAAGGTGCATTTTAGCACAGAATTGCAAGTGAATAATTCCTACCTAAAATTAACTGATGACATTATGTAGATAATAAAAATCACTCTCATAACAGCAAAGCATATGAGCTAAGACAAGCAGAATAACTCCTAGAGCTGAAAAGCAAATTTATGTACTAAAAGAAGTGAAACTGAGGCATTCTTACAGAATGAAGAACAAAAGGAGATGAAAATTGAAACAAGTATATTAATATATGTGATAAAGTCTCTGTTCCAAAATGTACATACTAGAAAATTCAGAAGAACAGAGTGGTGAGAAAGTAATGAGCTATATTAAACAAACATTCATTAGAACTTAAAAAAGCTGTGCTTTCAGATTAAAACCTGTACCCATCTTAAACAAACAAACAAAAACTCTAAAAGTTTCAGAAAAAGAGAAAAAGACAGTTTTTACTAGGAAGCAATGGTGACATTGAAATTTAATTTACTTCAGAATTCATTAGATTCATGAAATTAGTGGAAAATGCATTTTAAATTAAGTAAAGTTACACATACAATTCATTATTTTATTACTCAATTGTTTAAGAGGAGGAGGTTATTTTATTATAGGCAGCTAAGTTAGATAAAAATTAATATACAGTCAGAGAGGAACTGGGCTCTCCAGGAAGTTAGCAGAAAAATAAAGACATCAGGATTGTGGTTGGAGGTGCATCTCAAGGCCAGGTCTCAAGATAAAGATGCAATAGCCAGGCCTACATGCCTACCCAAGGGATATATACAGTAACTTGAAATTATACTATAACCAACACCATCTTTTCCAGGAAGTTCAGGTAGGTGTTAGCCACCCGGTGGGTGACCAGAGTGTCCAGACTTATGCCTTTGCCAAAATGCCTTTGTTCTTTCCTTGTACCTTGCTATGTGACTCGCTTCCTTATTGGATCAGTATTAGTTAAGCAGCTGTACTTGTAATTAATTGTAGAGGTTGATTATAGTATGACCCACATTGTGACTTTGCTGTATAAAGGCCCTGACAAAAGGCCTCAGTTGCAACCTGCTTTCGGGAACCCTCCTATCGCTCAAGAGCTATCTCTCAGTTAACTTTTCCTACTCTTAACCTCCATTGTCTCTTGGAATTAAGTCTTCAATTTCAGGGAACACAAACTCAGCATATCTGACATCTAACAGTTTAGGAGTTATAGTTCTCCTATATTAGTTTTGCCCATGGTATGATTCAGAAAACATATCCCTTCTCAACAGAGGTTTTATTACTGTTGGATGTTCTCAGGAAGAACCCAATTGTAAATCTAAGAGGAAAAACTAGAATATCAAAATTCATGGCGAGCCACTAACTTTGTTGACGTTAGTAATAAAGTTTTGAATACAATGTTTTTTTCTAAATGTTTTTATAATTAAAAACTGTTAAGATCTGTTATACAACAACATGAATACAGTTGGCACCACTAAGCTGTACATTTAAAAATGGTTATGACAGTTTGGAGGTGGGAGAGCTGGTATTTGAATCCAGGCCCGCCTTAAATACTCATGTTTTTGGATCTATGTCTGGTGGCACATGCCTGTTATTCCAGCACTTGGAGCTAATATTATCATTTACATTAAATGTTATGTTTTCTTACCATCAAAAAAATATTTAGAAAAATGATGTGTCCTTCACAACACTCCCCAATTTCATGTTGAGTTGAAATCAGCCATGTGGTGTATGTTAGTCACGTTAGCAATCATAATTCCAAAATATTCACATGCTGTTGAAAGAATTCAAGCAAAGTTATACATGTAGTGAAGTGAAAAATTTTATGTGAGAAAATATCATTTTAAATATTTCAAATCTCATAAAGCAAACCTGTAATTTAAAATCAAACCACTTAAAGTCATATTTTTTTCTACTGCCGTTGAGAAGTGGACAGAAATGTCTTCATAAAAATATATGTGAAAAAGTAAGCAAGATAATATTGAAAGAAAAAACAGGGTGGGAGCTTGTGCTGTTAACAGCAAAACATTAAAAAGTAGCAATTAATAATTAAATTATTATTAATTGAACAGGTAACAAATAAGAGATAAATAGAATGAAGAATCTAGAAATGTTATCATCTCTCTTTTTCTGAATTTAACATAAAGTGCTCATTTTATAGATGGAGAATGCATCATTTAGTAAATTAAAGAATAAGTTGGCATATATTCTAAAAGTTTGAGGACATGGTTCTCTATTTACACAATAAATACTCCCAAAATAAAATGCTTATATTCCATATATGAGAGAAAACAAGATATTTGAGTATGACTTGTTTTTCTTATATATTTTATTTCTTCTATAAATATTATGGCCTCCAATTCCATCAACTTTTTGACTAATTGCATGACTTTGTTCTTATTTATGGCTCAACAATATTCCATTCTATATGTGGACCCTGAAAAAAATTAACTAGAGATAAATAAAAGAGAGATGGCAGGCAAATAGAAAGAAGACTATTAAAGATGAGCAAGGGGATCAGGAGAAGGAGGGTACCAAAATAGAGGAGAATTATGGGGTGATGAAAATAATCAGTGTTCTATGTATATCCAGTATGCCAAATGAAATTAATTATCCTGTACTATAAAGTGTGTATTAAATTCTTTACAAAAGCACAGAGAAGTGAAATTTGTCTTTAAGAAAACAGAGGTATAGAATAGCTTTATTGCCTACAAAAATAGATCGAAGATACTCATGTATGTGTAAAAGTAAAATTTGAAGCTATTAAAGGGCCATATAGAAGGAGGCATATTTGATCTGTAAGTGGAAAAACCCTTCTAACATATGTCACAAATTGTGCCAAATCTCCTGCAGGAAATTGTACAACAATTAATATTAAATTAAATTTAAATAAAAATGTAAGAATGTTTGCAGCATAAGTAATATAAAAGTATTAATATTTGGAATATACAAAATAACTACAAATCAATAGAATTAGATAATCAAACATAGATGAAAACAGTAGAGGAAACATTTGTCTAGATATTTCATGGAAGATGAAAGAAAAATTACTGAAGATTGAATTAAAAAAATAATTTTTCCTTAGCAGTAATAGGTATTTTTTACACTGGTAGTGGAATGTTTTAGGATTTGCATTTATGTATAAAGATTCAAAATACTATTTACCTTTATAATGAACATATATAGTACTTTATATATATTCCTTTTACATATATACATATATGTTAGTAGAATTTGCATGTCATACATACACACACACACACACATATAGACATAAACCTAAGAAAAAGAGAAGAGATGCAAATTTAATTAATATTTGTGGGTACCTCTAAAGAAGAACTTTAGAGAATCTTCTAACTATTGTTTTCTTTAATTTTAATTATCATACATACAGTCATGTCTTAAATGTTGTACATGAAGAATATATTCGTGAAGTATGTTTTTGAAATTATTTTAATCAATGTATATATAAGGAATTAAAGAGGTAAAACAGCTCTCAAAAATATTTTTTATTGGATTCTAAACTCTGGACATTAGTGACTGTCAGGGTTTATATCTCGATGTCCCCCAAGAACATCATGCACTCACAGTGGGACTTCTGGAAGGTGACAGCACTAGGAGGGCTTACAGTTGACTTGATGATGGGTGTAGCACCTCTTGGAAATGAAGGATCACTGAGGGAATGAGCCAGAAGGTTGTATCTCCCTTCTTGACTTCTCCCTTGGTTTTCTCTGTCTGTCTGTCTCTGTCTCTCTCTGTCTCTGTCTCTCTCTCTCTCTGTCTCTGTCTCTGTTTCTCTCTCTCTCTGTCTCTCTCCCTCTGTGTCTCCTTCTCTTTCTGCCTCTTTCTCTCTGACTCTCTGTCTCTCTGTGTCTGTTTGTCTGTCTGTCCATCTCTCTCTCTCTTTCTCTCTCTCTACTTCTGGTTCCTTGATGGAAACATCTTTTTCTTCTGCAATAACCCTCTCCCTTGCTGTCCTGCCTTGGAGACAATCAACTATGGACTGAAACCTCTACAAACTGTGAACCAAAATAAACTTCTCTTCCTTCCTGTTTTGGTGTGGAGTATTGTGTCTTAGCAACAAGGAAAGTGCCTAAGACAGTAAGCAACACCAGCTCATACAATAGAAACATCTGACAGGTACTCACTTTTGGAGAAACAAATACAAAACTGTAACTAAATTATCACAATAAAGCACTGAAGTCTTTATGCCTCATTTGGGTGGCCACCACTACTCCATGTCCCTTCTGCTAGATAGGCCTCTTGATTTTATCCTTGTAGAATTTGAATTGGGCAAGACCTTCTGGGCTACGCTGACACTTTTCATAGTTTGTGTATCAATCAAAGCAGGTGCATTTTCATAGAGATAATTATAATGTCCTAGAATATTATTGTTATCCTCTGAGTCAAGTAAACAAATCTTTAATTCAATTTTGGAATATGTTTTTTTAAATGTTTTTAAAAAATGAATCCATACCTTTACTACAGAAGGAAATATTACAATATTTATAGTGCAGACACGTAAGAATATTGAAAGGAATATAGAACCTGTGTTTCAATTTGACATGATCAGCTTATGTTAAAAGAAAGCTCAATGAATTTGATAACAGAAAATTATGATAACACCATCTAATGATACTGAAGGGTAGTTTCCTAAAGATAATTGATAGAGAGATCCATGACATCTGTAAGTCATCACCTTATACAGAATACATCAGACATGCAGCAATACTAGTGATAGTGTTGAAATATATCCACTCTCTTCTATAACTGAATGCCTTGCTTATTTAGTTGATGGAAAGCTTTCTATACTAGAGAAAAATCTTTCCTAAGGATTAGTAAAAAGTATGGAATTTCTTTACTTGAAAGAGAAAACTACCTGGGAGGAGTTCAGGGATGGGGGATAAACATGCCGAGACAAATGACATAACCAGAAGACACACTTCAACTGATAATTGACAGGTGCTCCGTGTACGTAGCCAGGAAGATTGTTTTGTAGAGAAAATTGTTTTCCTGGTCTCCTTCATAATCATTATGCATAAAAATCTAGGGCTAATCTAAAGTTTAAAATAGAAGATTTTTTAACAAATTACTAAATTTAGATCTTCATTTAAGCCTCCAGTAATTTTAAAGTTTTTGTCTCAGATTAACTACTCTATTCTCATGTCAATTCTTTGCATGCCCTCTACAATAGACATATGTTTATAAACCGTGGAAAATGTGGCAGCATCTGCTAGAACATATCTACTGCATAACATGTTCAAAAAATGAAGATAAAAATGTAAATGAAAGAGGGGAAAGTGCGCAAATAATTGCACTAGGAAAGTAGAGCAATGTGCCTTTTTATTTTGCTCAGAATGACTTGACTCTGATTTACTTAGCATGAATCAAAAGGAAATAGGTGTACAATCAAAATTGATTAAAATGAATCACTTAGATATGAAAAACAATTATTTTGTTGAATTTTAAGAGAAAATCATTGAATTTTTACCTTAAATATGAGTAGTTTTTAAACCAAAGTTTTGAAATTATTTTACTTATTGTTATATTAATGAATGCCAGAAGTTAATGTTTCCATTTTCAATTTTGCGGCACCGGGGATTGAACTCATGACCTCGCACTTGCCAGGCAGGTGCTTAGGCCACTGAGCTAAATCCCCAGCCCATCCATTTTCAATTTTGAATGTGGAAAACATTTTCTCTCATTTCTTTTTCTAATAGTAAATGTCACACATTTGATTTGAAAATGTAGAGTGCACAGAAAAGCAAAAAAAATAATCTCTAACAGTACTAGAAGTGCAGAATTATTGTCAACTTTTTGGAATACTGTACTCCATAGTTTTGATGTATAGTTTACTTGGTTGAAAATATACTGAACATTTGTGTGCCATCTTTATTATTACTAAATTATTTTTGTATGTAGCTGTTTATAGTATTTAAAAAGAGTTTGTGAAACTTTTATTGTTCATGTAAATATGTGATACAGAATTGTGATATTCTAAAGTTTAATATTTATTTGTCCAGCTTACTTATGATTATGAACAATGTTACATTAAGTGGCTTTGGCATAAATTTTATCTTTTCAGTTTGGAATCATAAGGTGGACCCTGGAAAAATTACTTGATCAAAATTTTGGATGTTATTCAAGTAACTAATAACTAAATTGTTCTTCACTGAAAATGTGTATCAATTTAGACTATTATCAGTTGTGGTTGGCAGTTACTTGTTGAAATATACTATTTTTTTTTTTGGGTACCAGGGATCTAACTCATGATCTTGCATTTGCCAGACAGGTGCTTAAGCATGCTGAGCTAAATCCCTGGCCCTGTTTAAGTATACTATTGCCAGAACAGGATGCTTTTATTTTTTTTGAACAACATTAACTTTATGTTTCAAAAATTGGATTATGTGACATTATAAATGATTATTTTCAATGTTGAACATTGCTCAAATGTCTGTACATATTTTTGTTATTTATTATTTTTCATTTGTATTATTTTCTCCTTTGTAAGGGAGTCTTTGATTTTTATTTATTAATTTATATAGGTTCTTTACAAGAAAATATTTCGCCATATTTATAAATTTTTCATTGTGATTTTAGCCCATATATTTTTGAAGATATATTACTTGTACTTCGGTACTTCATCTTTCCTTTTGTTTGAATAATCAGCTCGCTGGGTAATTTTTTTCCATTTAAAATGTATTAAATCTTTTCTTGTGGGTTATCTCAATTTTTATGGATATTTACTACATACTCATGAGGTTTATTTCTTCAGGAACTAAATTATCTTTCTTAATTAACTTTTCCTTAAGTGTCAAAAATTTTCCTGATATGCATACTAATGGAATGAAATATACTGGTTGATTAATGTTTGCTTATACTGCATTGTATAATAATGGCACAGACTGATTTTTTTTGCATGTTTCATTTTTAAAACTAAAATAGCATAAATAAAATATTTTAAGCATTTTCTAAAATAGCTTAATACAGATAAAGAACAATATATTTTCAAAATCATTATCATCAGCTATTTGATCTTTATTCATTTTTAATAATATTCTGCTGGTTCCTCTTAATTCATTGAGCAGAAAGCTTCATGCTGTTATCCGTTTCTTCTTGGTGAGAGAATCTTTTGCTTATGTCGTGTATTTTGAGTAACTACGTTTAAGATTATGAAACATATTGTAGTACACTTATTGTTATTCTCTTAATATTTTGTTATGGAGTTTTATTCTTTCATAAAACAAAAAATATTTTAAAATATTTGTTCATGGATGATAAAAGCAGTTCTGAGAAGTAGCATGTTACTTTGCAAACATGAAAGGCAGCACAAGTTAATGTTTTACCTATGTTCAATATTCATATATCATTATTTTCAAATATTAGAATTTTAAAACTACTCTCTTGATGAAAGAAACCTTCAAAATTACACTGTAATCCTGTTCTCCAAAATATATGTAGCATTCCAAAGAAAGTCTCTTAAATATAATTATTAAAGCTTTGACAGCAACTGAGTGGAAATTTGTTAGTATTCAAATTATAAAGTGTCAGTGATTAGTTTTGGATGAGGGAAACATTTTAGTCCCTGAACTCTTAAGGTCAATAAATGTCTAAAGACAAATTTGGAGTAATTATCCTTTTGCCTTGCTTGCCCCTGTTACTATAAGTGGATATGCTGGCTTAACACACCTGAGGTCTTTCTTAAACCACATGCTTATTGCAATATTTAGGTTCCTGAAATTTTCACATAAGAGTATAAAAAATTAGTTTTCGAAAAAGAAAGAAGTCATCAACTGTAGTTCTAAAGTAGGGAAATACTGTTAATTAGTTGCACATTGAGAATAACATGATAGATTAACAATGACAGAATTTTAAGCATTTTAATGTAAGGAGTATATTACAAGAAGAAAACTACTGCAAGTTAAGAGACTGACTAGGTGCAGTGATTTAGACAAGTTTTTAAAATTCTTTGTCCTATTATGTTTGGAAGAGAAAGCCTAAGTTCTCTTTTTAGAACTAGATTCAGAGAAAAATTTACCTATCGAAAATATACAAGGTTTCAGATATCATTACGTCTTGAACTTGGGAGATATATAAGCGTGGGCATCTTAGTTTCTTTTATTAGAATAGCTATGCCAGATTATTTTTTTCCAAAGTCTGAGCAATGCTTTCTTTGTCTGTCTATACTTCTTACAAGGGGTTATAGACATTTCTCCCATTTGAAAATTTGGGGTTAAAGGGGTCAATTATCTATGAAATTCTGGACATATATATGAATAAGGCAGAAGTGATTGTATGTGACTTCTAGGTCATAAAAAGCAGTTCAACTTGTTCTTTGAAACCAGTCACCATGCTGGGAGCAGATGAACAGATCACAGGGGGAGGTCACCTGCAGATCTTCTCACTAGTGCCCCAACTGATAGCCAGCATCAATCTCAATCTTGGGATATCTGAGTGGCCAAAGCTTTATTTGGTTTCAGACTTCACCTTTTAGGTCACCTACAGTTTTGAGTCTTCCTAGCTGATTTTAGATATTGTGGAGTTGAGGGAAATTATCTCCTCTGCGTTTTGTACAAATTTCTTATACACAGAAGCTGTGACATATAATAAAATAGTCAGTAGGTATTCAGATAATTTTTTGCTCAGCAGTGGAAAACCACGATAGATTTGGGTACTGGAGTTAGGAAGTTAAACAATATGAAATTATGGCTTTGTTTTGACTGGTGATTGGAAACTGGAAGAACACTGAGAAGACAGTGAAAGCCTTAAAGGACTTGAAGAAAATTTAAGGAAAGCAGGAAGGATTTTAAACAGATAGTAGATGCCCACCAAAAGGAAGTCACTCTGAGCACTCAAAAGAAAATAATAAAATATTCTCAAAAAACAGAGGTAAAGGAACCATTGCTAGAGAGGGGCAAAAAGTTGGTAATATTGTCACCTGCAGCACATGGAATTCAGTGATCTATTCTACTTAAGGTCTTTTCAGGCTGCATGTTGGAAATATCACTGTTTCTTGGAAATCATGACGAAATGGGACAGGAGAGAGATAAGATGAAGAAAAAATCCTCTTACATGTAAAGGAGCCAGGATTTATAAATCTTTTTCATTTCCACGTATCCAAGTGGACAATGATTCCAAAATTAAGAAAAGGGTTTTTAGAAGGGATCATACCCAGTCACTATCTAAAAAACACGGTCTAAGCAAAAAGCCAAGAATGTGACCATATAAGCTTCTCCTCAGCATCTAAGGTTTGCCTCTTAGAATAATGTCTCCCTATGCTTCTTAGGGCATGGCTCCTAGACACTCTATCAACAGATTCTTACATGTGTCCAACCATACCTACCTTTCTGGAAGCCAAGACAGAGAGAATTTCATTAAAATAAATTTATGGTTATGCTTTTGTCCCAATGAGGTGAACATCAAAAACAGTCAGAGAAAATTCCACAGGATTTCTAAGAACATTGTTTCATGAATATGCCAGAATCTTGGACTCAAAGGGATACAAGGAGGTGTTTCTCTTCTCCCCCACCCTCTACTGATACAAAGCTATCTTGAGACAACCACTCAGGATGAAAGATGAAAGACATTCAGAGGACAGAAATAAGAGCCATGAAAGTCATTCCTAGGAAGCATGAGTTTTAGTCGAGTATGCGTTCGTATGTAACAAGATGGATTTCAGAATTGCAGTTACCTAGTGACTCCTGCATGCTTTCTGTTTTCCCTCTTTTTAATGGGAATCCTCTCTAGAGCATTTGTCCTATGCTGTATCTTAGTTGCTTTTTCATCACTGGGACGAAATTCTCAACACCTGCAACTTAAGGAGGAAACGTTTATTTTGGTTCATGTTTTGTAGAGGTTTCAGTCCATACTCAACGGTATCCAAGGCAGAAGTGGCGTGGTGGAAGGGCCTGAGCAGAGGACAGCTCTGCATTCGGTGGTAACCAGGAGGCAGAGAGAAAAGGAAAGAGCCAGATAGTTATACACTTTCAGGTCACATCTCCAGTTAACCACTCTTTTTAGGAGGCTGCATCTTTTAACAGAGTATTCGGCTTTGGAATAATCAGTGGATGAACTCACCTAGGAATACAGTGCCCCCACAATCCAATCACCTTTCAAAAGTCCCTCTTTTGGACATGTGAGACTTTTTGGGAGGCATTCATATCAAAACTGCTTAAAGCATAATAGTTTGTTCTACTACTGTCACCTAGATTGTTTATATGAAAGACACTGCTCCCACAATCTATTGATGCATTACCTGTCTCTTCAGGTCAGAACTCTCTACCTTGCATGACACTATAGTTTAGGAGCTATAATTTAAGGGTATCAGCTAAGGATCCTCATTTAGTCTCGTTTAGATGATTCTTCCAGACTTGGGGTTGATGCTGTAATGGAACAAGACTTGGTAGTCTTGATGATGGTGATAAATGAGTTTTACTCATTCCAGAAATATGAATTATTTAGGTCAGCATGGTAAAGCTAGATTAAACTTGAGTATAAAGTGTGAGTATATGTCTGCAACTATTCACTAATTATGAAGCAGAAGATATGATTCTAGAGAGTTCTAGGGACAAAATTGTAACTTTTTGTTAAGGCCCTAGGAAATACAGAATAACTAAGCAGAGGGAGCTTTATAAAACCTGGGGGTTAGAAAATGTCTCACACATCTGGAAATAGCTTCCTCCAAGGATGTTTCTTTCATCTTGGTAATAAATTAGGTGGCCTCACCCATAGTCTCATTGTATCCTGTTCCAACTACTATAGTATTGTACTGTAATTACTTACTTTATGTCATCCACTGGGCTGAATTCTAGGAGAAAGAGATTGTTTTGTCTCATTATCCCTGGAATGGAGTCTAAGGTATAGTAGATGTTCAATCAATATATGTCAAATAACCAGATTTTTTAAAAAATGAATAAATTGTGTTATCCTCACAGATATAATACAGTACAGAGAATTAACATTTCTAAATCTTCCCATGGTGGAAAAATTGAGAAAAGCATTTCTCCAATCAAGGATATAAGACATTAATCATGTAGATATGGAGTAATATATGGAGGTAGTATTTGCCTTCCCTTTGATATTTGTGAGGCTACAGGGAAGTGTATAAATAGATAATTTGCCATATGTCTAAATATTTAGAAGTTATAAGTCAAGCCAAAAAATTGCTACATAAAATAGATTTTAACTTTCTACTTGATAAATATACTTTTATAATAACCTAAGAAGCAAGTTCAAATTTGAATTATTGGACACTTACATCACCTGCAAAAAAATCACACTTGACTGTACCTCAGAGGACAGAGTTACTGTAGAGTTACTCACACCAGGTGAGGCTTCCACAGGAGTACAGACTCTGGGAAGTACTTGTACAGACCCTGCAGGAAGGTTGGGTCATTTGTGAAAGATATGGTTGATTCACAAGTACAGAGACAATGGCCTTTAAACAAGAGTATGGGGTCTGTTTGGGGCTAGATCCAGGGCCACATACGCTCCTCTCTTCATATAGGGGAGTGAATGGAACATGACAAAGGCAAGATTATCTTTCCCTGGAAAGGATAGTAGCAAATACCTAAAATAGCACCTTAAATAAATCTAGGAGACCAGAAATGTATTGATGGGATGAATGTTCCCTGTTACACAGTAGCCTGCTTAGTCTTTCCTGAGACTCTGTCCACTGAGGAGTGTGGACCATTCTTCAGGTATGTTGGTTTTTCTTAGTTTACCCACTGGGTTTGATGGGTATTTAAAAAGAAGTCTCCTTTTGAGAGTTTCACAACAAAAGCATACCAGTTTACACCAAATTCTCACAGCTTTACCTCTAAAGATGTCCTTGCA
>RJWT010032800.1:0-14062 GCA_004365215.1 Cuniculus paca | reverse complement strand
TTAAGAAGCAGTGAATAAATAAACCTTTTTCTTTTTTTCTTTTTGAATTGCCACATTCTTTAACTCAGTTTTCATCTTCGCTATGCTCAAATACCAAATCCTCTCCAATAGAAGTAATACATTTCCTCTTTTATGGCCTGGTTAAAGTGAGAGCTTCCTTTTCTATCTTTGAGTGCTGCATCCATCCCTTTCTTCATGTACTTTCCTGCTTTTACTTGATGGGCGATTGATCAAAAAACAAACCTCCACCGTTCATCATAAGTGAAGGAAACAAGACAGGAAAAGACCAGCATCCACAGACACCTGGCCTCTTCTTGGTGTCTCCTTTTACCCCTGGAGCCACCAGGCTTCTGCGATGTTTCCCAATAAGGTGTTTGTTGGCATTTGAGGGGAAGACTGTTACCTAAGAATGGTGCTGCCCTTCTTAGTCTGTCCAACCTCACCAACCCCTGTCTCCCCAGAGGAGTGAGCACTTCCCAGAGACTTGAGCCTTCAGGGTGCCTCTTCAGAAGTCTGAGGAACTGTTAACCTTGGTGTACAGTTCCTGAATTTTAGTGATCTTGCATCCCTGTTGGGAAGTCTAGAAACCTCCAAAAAGAAACATTTTTCCTTCTATGTCACAAGTTAAAGTCATCCCATTGTAACTTAAAAATACATAAGCTAAGTTATAGGGTGTGATGGCACATACTTGTAGTCCCACTACTCAGGAAGCTGAGGCAGGAGGATCATTTGAGGCCAGCCTCAAGACACTGTTGGGGTCAGGGGAGAGTACAGCCAGGGTATAGTTCAGTGGGTATGCTTAGCATGTGTAAAGCCTTGGGTTCAATCCTCAGCATGATAAATAAGTGAGTAACAAACAAGCTGGAGTGTATCCTCTATGTTCTACTTGAGAAAGTTAGCTTATATATTGTTGACTTATATATTCAGTTTTAATTTGGAAAAATCTGAACATCATATTGCCAAAGAATGAGGTACAGGCAAAAGGAAATTTAACATTTCTGTGTTCTTTAAAAACTGATGACTCAAGCTAGGGATTTAGCTCAGCGACACAAGTGCCTGCCTGGCAAGCACAAGGTCATGAGTTTGATCCCTGGTACCAAAAAAAAAAAAAAAAAAAAGGATATAAAAACTGATGACTCTAGACATTGGAGATAGAAAACACAGAAGGTATTCACAATGTTACAGGTATATTTGCTTTATCATTGTACAGAAAAGCAACTGTATTCTCTGTCAAAAGACAATGGCAAGAGTTTAAAGATCTTATTGGCTTTGTTTTTCATCCTAGAATTAGATAACACTTCATTCCATAAAATGGAATAAATACACCAGTGAGCCAAGCAGAAGAGGATGGTTTTAAGACAGAAAAAGCTGAAGAAAATAGAACAACAACAATAAAAAAAATAGATTGGTCATTTCAGTGTTACTTCTTGCTGCATATTGTGGCACACACCTGTAATCCCAACACTCTGAAAAACCTAGAGGGAAGGTCACAAGTTCAAGCCTAACCTGGGCAATTTAGTGAAACCCTCTCTGAAAATTTAAAAAAATTAAAAGGGCTGGGAATCCAGCCCAATGCAAAGACCCTGGACTCAATCCCCATTGCCATCAAAAATAATTTTTTTAAGGCAAAAGAAACTCAACTATTAACCAGTTGAAACTAGCCTGTTTGGGAAATAAAACTTACGTTCTGATCCTGATTTCTAGAAAGATTAGCAAAAACGCTTAGTATCAACATGGTAACGTGGAACATTTTAGCATGAGTGACTTTGTTTTGATTTTTAGCCTGGTGTGTTAAGATCTAGTTCAGGAGTGTAATCTAAAACAGTGATTTCATATACTAAAAAGGAAGAACTTAACTAAGATAAAAATAACAGTCTCCTCTCGTTTTTGTTTGGTTGATTGGTTATTTGAGACAGGGTCTAACTATGTTGCCCACAAACTTGACCTGCTGTGATTTTTATTTAACATTTCAAAATTAAGTGCAGGATCTAAGATAATAGCCTGGGGTATCCCTTACCAAATTCTTTTATTTTTAATGGGACAAACACTTGATCTGTTGACAAGATTTTATAACAGTACAAGAGTGATCAGCCCCCACTTTATCTTAAAATAATTTTCAGTTGTAGGTAACCAAGAACATTAAAACTAGTCTCTTAAAGATTCAGCTTAGATGTTCGATAGAATGTAGAGCTCCAGGTTTGGACAAAGGCCTGAGTTTGCTTTTGGCAGGTTTCTCACACAGAAAATATGCTGGTCTCCCAGGATCGTGCAGTAATAGGCCTGGACACCAACATGCAGTAGTGCCTGCCTGTAGCCTGCCTAGTGCTTTCCTTCCTCTCCCTGGCAGGGGTGACTCACAATGACCAGAGGGCACACCTCAGGTTGCCCCTCTCAGGCTGGGCAGACAGACTGAGTTAGGGAAGAACAGGCCACGCTTCTCAGTAATAACCAACGTTTTGATCTCAGTGTTTTTTTGAGTTGCAGAGGGCAGAGAGGAATACAGCTTGCATTCAGAAGACAGAGTTACCCGTGGGCCACACGAGGAACAAAACCCATAGTGAGGGACACCAACCCAGAGCTGTTTCTAGGGTTGGAAGGCACAGCTCACTGTGTGTCATAGGGTTCTGTTTTTTTTCTTGTCCTGCCGAGAAAGGGGAAATTCCACCAAGGTTATCCTCCACTAGCATTACATTTAAAAGAATTCTTAGGTCATCAGAGCATAAAAGTAACAATCCAATGTATTTCCTTTTCAAAAAAAGAAATGGGCATCATGTTTGAAAAATCTTAAATTCAGTGAGGTTACTATATTTTGTGAATTTGAACTTTGGATTTGGAAGGTAGCTGTGCTCTTTATCTAGTTAGATTAGTTTATTTTAGCAACTGATAGCAAACAGTATAGGAGAAAAACAGTACTTTTTTTTTTTTTTTGAGACAAGATCTTGATTTGTAGTCCAAGCTGGCCTTGTACTCTAGGCTGGCCTCAAATTCATGGCAATCCTCCTGCCTCAACCTCCCAAGTGCTCGAATTACACACTCAGCTATGATTTTCAATATTGGAAAGCAATTCAGTGAAATCCTCTTCTAGTCATTGGCCATGTTTCTAATAGACAGAAAAGTCTGCCATGTATGTAGGTTTTTAGTGTTTTGTTAGATAAACATTTGCTGTCCATTCAAGTCTCAGAGTATGTCTCAGAGTACAAGGCAACTTTTGATCTTGCCTCAAAACGTTGGCCTAGTAACTAACAGAGTTCTTCAGAGAAATATTTTTTAAAACCTACATTGTGCTTTAAAATTTAATGTTAGTAACTATTTTCTGGGGGCCTTTCAGATTTCAAGCATGCTCTAAAGAATGTATGTATCATTTGACCCTGCAAGGGAGGTACTATTATCTTCATGCCTAGAAACAGAGAGAGGACTAGGTGTGGTAGCAAACATCTGTAATCTCAGCACTTGGGAGGCTGAAGTGTTAGGATTGCAAGTTCTAGGCCAACTTGGGCAACTTATTTCTCTGGAAATAAAAGGGCTGGATATATAGCTCAGTGGTAGAGTGCTTGCCTAGCATGGGTGAGGTCCCCACACAGTAAAGAATAAAATAAAAAGCACTAAAAAGTTCCTGATAGTCTTATAAAAGCAAAGGTAAAACTGGAAAGATACCATTCACAGCAATATTTGAGGAAGTGTAATGTGAGTCTAGCCATTCACTTAACAGATGTCTATTTAACATTTGTGTGCTAGCTACCAGGGAAGAGTAGTTAGAAAAAGATGGGGAACCTACCCTTCATGTAGTCACAGAACAGTGATGCACAGGGTAGATTGGGCGAAAGCAGCTGTTGGGATTATACCCTGGCTGTGGTATTATCTGTGGTTGAAGAGATTTTAGATGGTTGTGAAAACAAATGACATTTGATGCTTATAAAAGTAAAATCAGCAGGACTTGGGAGCTGCCTAATAACTTGAAGGAGATTGTACCCACAGTTACTGGAATACGGTTAAAAACAAAGTCTTTTTCAAAGAGAGGGAAGGAATGGACATATTTCGAGATGTTCTGCTTCAGCCTTGCTGGGGAAGAGCAGATGGACATCCATGGAGAGAGCCATGGAAGAGTGGCTGGCAGTGATGCTGGAAAGCATACTAGGGGATCAGCCACAAATACTCAACAGCTCCTAAGTGCTATACATTGTTTTACTTGTTGGAGAAACAAAAGTGACAAAACACAAAACTCCTACCTTCATGAGCCTTACATTCCAGTTTTTTATTATAAAATGAAGAAAGTTCTACATTGACAGATGGAGTCAGGAAGAAGAGCAGGGAGTTCATAGTGGAAAGGAGCATTGCAGTTTTAGTGGAGTGGTCACAGGGACTTTGCTACCAAGGTGCCTTTGAAGCAAAGACTGAAGGACAGGTGGAACAAGTCACATAAGAGTTTGAGGGAGGAGCACTTCCACCAGATGGAGTGCTGAGAGACACTCACTGTGAAAACAAATGAACAGCCAGGGCAGCATTGTAGCCAGTGGCCGTGGAGATGGCCGTGTGGTGATATGATGTGACCATCTCACAACAAACATTTACTCTGGCAGATGAAGAGCCACTGATGGTTAAGGTGTAAAAGAGGATTGCAATCTGACTTAATTTAAAAAGGACCACTTGCTGCTCTGCAGAGAATTGATTATAAAAAACATTATGATCTTGTCTTATTAAAAGTTTTTGCATGTCAAAAGAAATCTCCAACAGAGTGAAAAGAAAGCCCACAAATTGGGAAAATATCTTCACCAACTGTCCCTCAGACAAAGGACTTCTTATCTAGAACATATAAAGAATTAAAAAAAAAATCAGGCCCCCAAAATTCAATAACCCAACCCAAAAATGGGCATCTGAGATGAATATACACTTCTTAGCTGAAGAAATACAAATGGCAAATAAATATATGAAAAAATGTTCAGCATCATTGGTTATTC
Source organism: Cuniculus paca (assembly GCA_004365215.1). Lineage (NCBI taxonomy): Eukaryota > Metazoa > Chordata > Mammalia > Rodentia > Cuniculidae > Cuniculus > Cuniculus paca. Next base: position 9,107 of record RJWT010032800.1, on the reverse strand, counting down.
GGGAAATGCAAATTAAAACAACACTGAGATTCCATCTCATTCCAGAAAGACTGGCCAAAATCAAGAAATTAACCAATAACAAATGCTGGAGGGGTTGTGGGGGGAAAAAGGAACTCTTCTTCACTGTTGGTGGGCGTGTAGGCTGGAGCAACCACTGGAGATCAGTGTGGAGATTCCTCAGAAAGCTAGGATTAGAGGTTCCATTTGACCCAGCTATCCTGCTTCTAGGCATTTTCCCAAAAGAATTGAAAACATCATACTACAGTGATACATGTGCACCCATGTTTATAGCAGCACAATTTGTAATAGCCAAATCTTGGAAACAACTCAAATGCCCATCAATTGAGGAATGGATAAAAAAGATGTAGTATTTTTATACAGTGGAGTACTACTTGGCTATAAAGATTGATTGCATCGAGGCTTTTATAAGTAAATGGATACGACTTGAGACCACACTCATAAGTGAAATAAATCAAGCTCGCATGTGTGAATACCATATTGTCTCCCTAGCGTAAGAAACTGAAAGAGCAAATACAATCCAGAATCTACAATATATATTGTGTAAGGGTAAGAAACTGCTCAAAGAGGGAAAGTAACTGGGATAGGGGAAAGGAGGAAAGAAGGAAGGGAAAAGGAAAAAGTCATAAATTTGTATATATATATACGTAAGATAACTAAGATTACTATACTACCAATTCTTGGGAAAGAACAGTTAATACTCACACGATTAGATCAATTTTGTATGTCTATGCTAATCTAAGCAACCCTTTTGAAGGTAATAATATGCAATATTACAACCATTGTTAAATTCCTGTCATCTTGTTTTGAAAACCTATACTGTTACTGTTTTGGATTTGTTGTTGGTTGTTTGTCTCTTTTGCTTTTTGTTTTTCTTTTCTGTGTTTTTTTTCTCTTAAAAAAAAACATTATAGTATTGCAATAATAGAAGACTGTTGGTATAATCCAGGTGCAAGCTGTAGTGGCCTGGGCCAGGGTAGCAGCAGTGAAGATTCAGTGACAAGAGGTCAGTTTTCCACCTCTTTACCAAGTAACTTCTGAACATCTGCTGAGCAATGTAGTGTACCAGATGGAGTTCAAACATTGGCCTTGCTGTCTCTTAACTTTGCGATCTTGGACATCTTAAATTCTCTGTGCTTGGGTTTTCTTAACTAAAATGTGGGTAAATAGTAATTCCCATCTGATGGTGCTGTTGAAAGTATTTATTGGCTGACCACACAAAGGGTTTTGAACAGTGCTTAGTACTTGTTGGAAGTAAACCACTCTGTTAGCTGCCCCAATGATTAGTGCTGTTTTTACTGGATTAGAGTAGATGACACCAAAGGTTTGGATCTGAGTAAGCAGGTTGGTGGTGTACCGTCTCCTGAGAGGGCAGAGGATAGGAGGAGCAGGTTTAGAGAGATCAGGACAGAAATATGCAGTGGCTGATAGACACCTGAGTACCCATGTTGAATTAGCAGTGGGGTATAGGAGAAAACCTTTAGAGACCATCAGCAAATAGATTACTTTAAAAAGCAAGATGCATATTTGGGCCCTGAATGGAACCAGGAGTGTGTGCTTTTGGCAGGTGTCCTTACACCCAATGAGTCTCAGCAGCCAGCTCAGAGAGGGCTAGGATCACAGATCCTAGTGGGCTTTTCAGACTTCTCATTGCTTTAGAAGTTTGTTTTATCAGAATTGCTTGAAATAAATACTGTTAAGCTATGACCAAGAAATCTTTGTCTTAAGGAGACTCATGTCATAAAACTGTTGTATTAGGAAGTAACTCGTAAAGGAGAATTTATTGGTGGCAGTTCATACAATCAGATTGGGTTATCTGCACACGCATTTTACATGTGTCTGTACATTCTTAGCAGTGAAATCCTGTTTCTGAGTCATCTTTTCTTTATAATTACTACATGCTGAGAAAATGTATTGATTGATTGATTTTGCTGCTAGGAATAGGACCAGGGCTTTGTGTATGCTAAACACACACTCTACTCTCAGCTCCAAAATACCGTTGAACCCAGGGCCTCACTTATACTAGGCAAGCTCTCTGCCACTGGGCTACCTCCCTAGTCCTTTTTGTATTTTTATTTTTAAGAGTATGACTAAGTTGCCCAGCCTGGCCTCAAATTTACAGTCCTCCTGCCTCAGCCTCCTAACTAGTTGGAACTACAGGCATGTGCCACCACACCCCGGTCTTCTTGCAACATTCCTAACGTACAAGTGTGAACCTACTTGGATACTCTTGGGGGCACATGAGAACTGATGAGCTGGTATTTGAATCCACCCCACCATGCCATCCTCCTTCCTCGTGAGACTGAACAGTGTACCCCTCTGGGTCTTCATTATGTGTCACTTACTTTTTCTTTAGTTGTCAAGGAGTGACCTTTCTCTTAACCCTATTAGTCATCTATAAAATAAACTGTATAAGCCAGAAGATTTCTTAGGTTCCGTCCCAGCTCCAAGTCTGTACTTAGGAAATAGCGTCCATTCCAAACCACCCTAATCCTGTTAACATCATCATTACTAGATTGCTGGCTCCTCAAGAGCATGTGTAGTTTGTGTACCCAGTGTCCAGTGTGTAGCATCAGCCCTGTACACAGGCGCATTCAGTAAAGTTTGGTTAAAACACGATTAAATCATCTGGCTAAGCTTGTGTGGATCCATTAAATCTAAACAGCAAGCTCTGGAGCACACCTGACAGTGTTAATCCTTAACAATATCTGTTTAGTACATGTCAGAGGGTCAGTCTCTGCACCCGGGCTAGGTCCTAGCGTTGCTGTGTAGCAGATATACTGGGACAGGTAGGCAGTTAGGTTCTTAATAGTCTCCACTGTTACATCAACCCAGTCAGTGATTTTTCCTCAGCAGCCTTGGAAGGTAGAATTAACTACGATGTTTCTTTCCTACTGAAACTCTGAAAGTTGTTCCACTGTAATAACTATGCTCAGCCTCTGCATGGAAGAGACTGTGGCAGGCAGCTTTGGTAACCATTCACTGGGTGTCCTTTGTATCATGCTCATGTCATGGCATCTAAAGATGCACAACAGAAGCCTGGGCGTGGTGGCACATGCTTTTAATCCCAGCACTCGGAAGGCTGAGGCAGGGGGATCACTGTGAAGTTCAAAGCCAAACTGGGCTACATAGTGAGTTCAGGGTTATCCTGAAGCATATAATGAGACCCTGCCTTAAAAACGACTAAAAAAACAAAACAAAACAAAACAAAAAGATGCATGACAGAATCCCACCCTCAGAAACTAAAGTCAGTGAGGGCAGGGGACCAGTCATTTCAGTGTAATGTGACCAGCACCGTGACAGATACGTGTGCAGGATATGGGGACATAAAGGAAAACCCGTGACATATGTGGGAGATGAAGGCTATCAAGAAGACTTCCTGGAGGAAGTTTTGCTAAACTGTGTGTTATAGGCTGATGTGGAGAATATTCCCTGAGTCAGAACATTCCCCCTGTCAGGAGAGCCAGACTACAGCTGTGCCCTTGCATATAGGGATTCAAAGGTGAGATTCACATCATGCCCAAGCCATCAGGAAAAAACTGTTGCTGTGTCATTTTGCTTGCACACATGTAGGATCTTCGGCTATGAAACTGTCTTAGTTGCTTTCTCCTCACTGGGAAAAAGTACCCGATGCCCTCCCCTTAAAAGAGGAGAGGTGTATTTTGGCTCACATTCTCAGTCTGTGGCCGGCCATCTCAGGGCACAAAGTCATGGCAGAAGGGTCTGCAGGAGGAAGACTGTTCACATTAAGGCCACGCCAGGAAGTAGTGAGAGAAGCAGGTGTGGTTAAATGATGCGCCCTTCCAGATCAAGTCCAGGGGCCAGTGACCACCTCTTTTGTCCAGACTCTGCCTCCTTACTGCAAGTCAGCTATATCACCCCCAGGACTCAATCACCTTCCAAAAGCCCTGCGTATGTGTGCATGAGGCTTTTGGGGGACATCACAAAAACTCACAGGCAAATCAGCCAGAATTCACATCTCAAGACAGGAGCATGTCTTCTCCTCTGCCGTACATGTCACTCCGAAATGACCATTAACTCTGTTCTCTATGGAAAATGAAGACTGCTAGTGATAGAAAGGGCCCTGTAGTAAGTGGCTCTGCCCAGAATTTTTGTCATGAATACTACAGTATTTTTGTATTAATGATTTTTAAACTTTAAAAAATTAAGTAATAAAACATCTTTAGCTTTTCATTTTCTAAGCAAACTTTATCCAGAACACTGATAAAACAGATGCAAGCAGGGTTCTGGAGCCTGAGGCTTGTTTTCGTTCTTCCCTCTGGAGTGGTTCAGAGGCATCTCAGTGCAGCTGGGGCTTCCGTGTGCAACAGAGCTCCCAGAAAAACCTGGAAAGCGGCTCTTGGAACTTGTAAGAAACCTGCAGTGCATACAAAATTATTCAAGTCAGGGAAACTTAACTTAACTTTCCTTTCCTTTCCTTTCCTTTCCTTTCCTTTCCTTTCCTTTCCTTTCCTTTCCTTTCCTTTCCTTTTCACGTGTCTGTGTATTCATTCTTATTTTTGTTTTTTTTTTTTGAATGGAAGAATTTTTTGTGATAATTTAAAAAATATATTTTTGGACTCTTAAGCAGAATCTCGACTTTAGCCCCAGAACAGAGAGGCGGAATGCTTAGAGAAGAGCCTGCTGGCTGTGGATTAGTGGAGTAGAGCCCATTTTCATTTTCTTCTAATCCCCTTTCCTTAAGATCCCTCCCCACTTGTAGTGCCCAAACAGTGCTACCATGTAATGTGTTGGTGAACCAGTCAGAGCACGTCCACATTTACTGTTGATTAGATGGCAGGTTGTGTGGTCGTCAGGGCCAAGGTGGTTATAAATCTTTAGGAATTGCAGTTTGTAAATTTGATCTTGGGGACAGCCTACCAAAATCAAACATGCATTCTATCTGCCCTAGAGCACTGGAACTGACCTGAATGCTCCAAAGTTGGTCAAAGCATGATCTCTCCATCTCCGAGGTAGAAGTTTTAGCAGGTGCCCTAGCATCAACTCACAGAGACAAGTGTACATCCTTCCATAAACTTGCTTGGAAAAGAATAGCTCTTGGACTAAAAAAAAGTACTCAGGCATCTATTTGTTTTAAGATTGTGAAGACTTCCCCACCTTCCACTTTCTTCTCTGTTTGCCTTCTTCATTGCCTCAAAAATGAAGGGCAGTATTTAGTTTTTGTATTTTGGGCAACAAACTTGCCTGCCTGGCCAGGTTAAGTGATGGAAGAAGGTTAGTTTCCAGTACTTACTCCCTCCCCCCATGCCAGCACTGAGGATTAAACCCACCGCCTTTGCACTGAGCTACAGCCACAGCTTTTGTTGTTGCTGTTAGACAAGGCCTCACTGAATTGCTAAATTGCGCAGACTGGCCTGGAACTTCCAGTGTCCCTGCTTCAGCCTCCCACAGTGGTGGAATTACAGGCATGCATCACCAAGCCCAGTTTGAATACTATTGTCGAAGGACAAAATTGCAACAGTTTAGTCAAATAATCTTATTTGGCTTTTTCATTCTAGATTTGGACATCAGTTTATTTTATAAAATAACTGTCTCAGTGAGTCAGGCCGAGGAGGTTGGTTTTAAAGACAGAAAGGCTGAAACTGAGTGCGGTGGTGCACACCTGTGATCCCAGCACTCTGGCAAGAGGATCACAAGTTTGAGCCCAGCCTGGACAAACTAATGATTTAGCAAGACTCTGTCTCAAAATAAAGCATAAAAGTAGGTCCTGGGTTATAAATCAGTGGCCCTAGATTCAATTCCCAGTACTAAAAAGAAAAACAGGCTGAAGAAAGCAGAAACAAAAAGCATCTGGTCATTGCAGAGTTGTTTTCCTTGAAAGGCAGGACAGGAAAAGAGAACAGTATAATTGGGTAACATCAGGTTACTTAAGGTTGGTTTTATTGTGTAAGTGTTAAAGCAGAGGGACTTGGTAATCGTGCCAATTGAAACTGGCCTATCAAGATTTGGCTGTGACCTCTAATTCTGATTGAAGGTCAGATGATGCTTGTTAATGACATGGACTTTATTTTTTTGTTTGTTCTTTTGTTTGTTGAGTCAGGGTCTGACTCTAATTCAGGCTGGCCTTGAACTCGCTATGTAGCCCAGCCTGGCCTCAGACTCATGCCAATCCTCCTGCCTTGGCCTCTCTAGTGCTAGGTTTACAGGCGTGCACCACCATACCCAGTAATGATGTGAACGTTAGTATGAGAGACTGTGTTTTGATTTTTTTTTTTTAGTCTAATCCCCATGTGAGAGTTTTGTCCAAAACAGTGACCTATAATTTCTATTTAATACCATGTTTGTTGGGTGTAATCTGATTTAGCACTTGTTTGTTTGTTTTTGTTTTTCGGGTGGTGGTGTTCTTTGACAGTGCCAGAGATCAAACCTAAGGCCTCTCACATGCTAGGCAAACACTACAGCTGAACTACACACTCCCAACCTTTGATTAAACATGTTTAGCATCTTTTAGAAACAAATCTCATGGAAAGATAATAGCCCCATTGTATAGGAGAAGCAATGCAGGCTTAGCCTGCACAAGCAGGTGGCCTGGTAAGCCTGGTGGAGTTGGTCTGAGCCCAGAGTCTTGGGCCTTGTGGGTACTCGTCCTCAGTGCTAGGTGCTGGTGGACCCTGCCGGGAGGTAGGCAAATTTGTCACACACAGGTATGCTGGGCCCTGGATGGCTTTTCTCAGCCCTGAGAGTCATTGTTATCAGGTGCTGGTTTGCTCTCCATCAATTAATTCCTATCAGCTAATAGAGCATTGAAGTCTGCCAAATGAGTTCTTTGGTGTTTTGTTTTGTTTTGTTTTGTTTTTGGTGTTTTTTTTTGTTTTGTTTTGTTTTTTGTCGTTTTGAGATAGGGTCTCATTATGCAGTTTAGGCTGGCCTTGGGCTCACTTTGTAGCCCAGGCTGGTCTTGAACTTGCAGTGATCCTCCTGCCTCAGCCTCCTGAGTGCTGGGATTATCCAAATGAGTTCTTAATACTAAAAGACAAAAGTGCAAACAAAACACTGTAACCTGCTTGTTTTAGTGATGGAACCGAACTGGTGGCCACATGGTTGCTGTCACTTCTCAAAGAAGACAGGAAGATCAGAAGTAACAGCCCCTCAGGACATGGTCAGGAAAGACAGTGTCAGTAGATGCCTTTGTCCTGCCTGCCCAGGAAGGTGTAAACTGGGTTAACAGTGTTGATTGTGTAGGCTTGTTAGAGATATAGAGATTAGCTGGCCAATTCTCAAGCTGTGAATGAGACCCACTGTCTAGAAAGAAAGATGACATTCTGTGGAAGTAGCAGCAAACATTTTAAACTTTTAATAATAACAGCTGGCTATAGCATGCGTGTCATAGGTTCGCTACCACAGTCCTATGTCAAAGGACAGTGTTCCTTCAGTTCAGCTGCATAGTTTCCTTGTTGTGTGCAAAATATGAACAGTCTTAGGAGAGAATCTCTTCCAGAATCTCTTAATTTTTGAATTTTTGGAAAGAACTACTCAGATGGTACAAAAATAATGCCCAGTGCTAACAGCCTCTTCTGTGCTGGGAACTGTCCTAAACTTTTGTGTTTGTGGACATAGTCCACCCTCACAGCAGCCTCCTAAATGAAGTGTTATCTCTGTCTTACATTTGGTGAGGTTATGCACTGTGACCACATTTCAGCTGATAATTCACAGCTTTCAGGACCAGTTCTACACCCCAGAGCACAGGCTCTGCCCTTAAGGACTATTTGCATATCAAAAATAGCCATTCGCCTCTGCTGCCTCACAGTTTCTCCACTATGCTCTCTGCTCCCACCCTATCTCTCAGTGTCTGCCTCCTAGGACCAGTGCCTGCCAAAATCTGGAGGAGTTTCCAGGTCATCCCATGATTCCTGCTTTCAGTGTCAGATGAACTGCCTTCCCACTGCGGCTATGTGGGTTGGTTTTCTGTAGAGGCCGAGGTCTTGGATTCTGTCCACTCTGCTCTGGAAGCTGTATAGATGACCCTTAGCAGGAGCCCTGCCCAAATAGACACACATGGAGACAGTCTTTATTCCTAGTTACTGTATGCAGAAATAAAAATCACATATAAAGTGTGATCATTTGTAAATAATACTCAATTGAAAGTTTCATTTTAGAGTGTAACCAAACTTGATCCTAGTCCTTAAACCATCTTTTCACTCATATGATCCATTTCGATCTTCTCAGATTAATAGTCAGATTTGATTTCTGCCTGCATTTCCATGGTCAACTGATTACGTGTAAATCAGTATTCATGGCAGTATGAAGACCTAAGAGAAAACAAGAGCATGCTGGAGTTGGAACTCAGGCCCTCACCTATGTTAGACAAGTGTTTTACCACTGAGCCAACATTACTGTTTTCATCCATACCATGGTAATATATTAACCCAGCAATAAATTTAGAATGTTTTATGGTTCAGAGATCAACATAATTCCTGATCCGCTGGTAAACTGAGGCTACACAGTCAAGGTGGAAAAAAAGATGCACTTCTAGGCTGGCAGGTTAATTATTAGCATTTCATGACTATTTAAAATTCAGTATATTACTACCATGAAAATGTGTGTGGGAGGGGTCACTCTATGCCATTATCCCTGCAAATTTCTGCTGGGGCACATCATGAACAGGAACCAAGTAAAAAGCTCTGATCTTTCTCCAAAATGATAAAATTATAGTTTGATACTGTATTGGGAATTTTTGTTACCCTAAGGTGGTCATTTTATTATTCATTTCTGTTCCTGCTCAACAGAGAGCAGTCTCTAAGGCCCTTTTCTTTGGGCTCTATTTTCACTCACCATAAACCACACCCAAGGGCACCTCTGAAAGGATTTCTTTCCCTCCGTTGTGTATGATAAGGTACACCTTTACCACTTTCAGCACTACTTTCCCATTCTCCGCACAGAGAGCTTTGTCATTTAAATAATGAAGAATTCCCCCAATTGACCATCTCATGCAGATCTTTCTCATGTACTGTGTACGTTGCTTAGGGTGTATGTATATAAGGACAGGATCCAAGCGGGGACAGGTCCTGCTCAGGACAGGAGAGGGCCTGTAGGTCAGCTGTATATGCTGGGAATTGAGAGCAGGCTGG